>JALPQI010002355.1:0-83957 GCA_025490895.1 Thaumatotibia leucotreta
CATCTCTACAGTGTGATAGTTTGCTAGAAGAAAGTATCTTGCAAACTCTACTATTATCATTAGTTTTGTCAATTTTAATGCTATTAAACCGTTAATACAATGGTGACCTAGGAGAACGTAACCATGGCAACGAGTGACATAAAAAATGATTGATTCTTATTTTTCCGTACGTTTTCAGATTCGTGTAAATTCTTACACGACCGTTCAGATTACAAGCACGGATGGCAGCTAGAACGGGAGGAAATAGCGCCCGAGGGAGGCGGGGATTCGGATTATGAGGTAAGTGTATTATAAGGTAGATTCGTGTAAGTTCTTACATGACCGCTTAGACTACAAGCATGGAGGGCAGTCAGAACGGGAGGAAATAGCGCCCGAGGGAGGCGGGGACTCGGATTATAAGGTAAGTGTATTATGAGGTAGATGTTATTATGAGGTAGATTCGTGTAAGTTCTTACACGACCGCTCAGACTGCAGGCATGGATGGCAGTTAGAACGGGAGGAAATAGCGCCCGAGGGAGGCGGGGATTCGGATTATGAGATAATTATATTATGAGGTAGACCTTTATTGTGAGGTAGGATGTATAATTACTAGTGGTCAGAACTATGGGTGCAAAACTACAACAAAACTTCAAAATTGATAAAATGGGTGTCCTTCGAGTGTTTAGCCAAGAAAAATATGAACATTATTGGAAAAATTGTATCCAATTGTATTACTTATCTCGGAATCTTGAATATACAATGTTTGGGTGTGTGCTCTTTCATGTCCACTTGACAAGTTTTGTTAAAGCTTGCACCAGTTGCACCCAAAGTTCCGATCAGTAATAATTACTATGAAGTAGATCAGTGTCACTTTTTACACGATCGTTCAGACTACAAGCATGGATGGCAGTTAGAATGGGAGGAAGCAGCTCCCGAGGGAGGTGGACATTCGGATTATGAGGTAAGTAAGTGTATTATGAGGTAATCGCTATTATGAGGTAGTTTCGTCGATTGTAAGTAACCGTATCATCTATTCCTACGCATTGTATTCCTACATCGTCAGTATATTACGTAAACATTATTTAAGCTTAAAATGACTACCAGCCGCGGCCCACAAGTCTATTCCTTACCTCAATAACTGTGACCATAATTATATAACATGGACGTCTAACGCGCCAGCTCAAAAATGCCCACAAAGTCAATTGACCGGACCGTTTTGGAAAGGCAATTTAGTATGATATGCGGCTTCCATGTTTTATTTGGTGGTAATAAAGCGACTAGCTTAAAATGACTGCTAACCGCGCCCCACAAGTCTATCCCTTACCTTAATAAGGTAAGGAATGAACATAACCATGATTACTGTTATCAAACCGGAATCAGAAGGGGTTTCGAAAGTACTGTTGACACAAAAAATAACACAACATTTACCAAGAAAAGAGTTATTTGTAGATGTAGTGAGTGACTAATTAATCTATTGTCTGTAAGTCTTTGCACTTATATCACTACATAGTATTAAATAAAGTCACTTTTTCTGTCCTTATGTCCCTTTGTACGCTTAAATCTTTAAAACTACGCAACGGATTTTGATGAGATTTTTTTAAATAGGTAGAGTAATTCAAGAGGAAGGTTTTTATGTAGGTATAGTTCCCGTGCGAAGCATGAATATAATATATCCTAGATTGACTTATACACATACCTGGGATAACTGGGGGCAAGTTATAGGGATTTGATATCGATTAAAAAGATGTCGATATAATTATAATAAAAGATGTGCTTATTGAACATTGTCGATTACAGTACAGAGGTTCAATGTCATAATTATCTGATATCGGGCCTCTTCAGATAGTAAAAACTAGTATGCAGATGTCATTTTAATCAAAATGACAATTTAAATATTGATATTTTAATATTAATTGTATATTTTGAAAACTATTTTAAAATAAACGCGTAACTACCCGTTTAAAGTTAGTTTTTATTTTAATTGAAGAGTAAGTAGGTACCTAATATTTATTTATGCCGAATAACATTTTGATGTTGTCATTCACAGTAATATCGATATATTTTTAGTCGATAAAATATTTTGCTTCATCACTTTCGTATAAATGCCCCGAGTTATCCCAGGTATGCTTATACACTGTTGTGTCAACAGTGTTTTCGAATCCCATTCTAATTGCGGTTTGATAATAACAACCGCGCCCCACAAGTTTGTCCCTTACCTCAATAAGGAGTGAACATAACCATGATAAGTCGTAATATAGTACCAAGCTTAAAATTACTACCAACCGTGTCCCACAAGTCTATCCCTTACCTCGATAAGGAGTAAACATAACCAACCAACCAAGTCGTAATATAGTGACGTCTCGTTGACAGGTCCATAGTGACGACGAGCTACCTTTCCGCTGTTTCATCTGTAGAGGAAGCTTCACCGATCCTGTTGTCACCAAGTAAGTTTCTTATTTATTATGATAAGCCCATTCTGTCCCACTGCTTGGCAAAGGCTTCCCCCCATAAATAAAGTAAAGTACCACAAAGAAAAAGTAATACAAAGCAAAAATTAATTATTGATTAACAAGGTAGGTATCAACAGGCGGTCTTATCGCTAAAAAGCGATCTCTTCCAGACAACCTTAGGGTAGCGGGAAATACATAAAAAGAAGCTAAGAAATTGGTAGTGCATAACTGTAACAAGAAAATAGATCACACACCTTAAGTACTAATTTAATGCATACATAATATAATGCATAGATACCTATTCAAATACAATACAATACATATACATACATACACATACATACATTAAATCTAAGGCAATCTAAGGTAGTGACAAATGCTATTGTTTCAACAAGTTTTTAAAAATATAGAGAGATTTGGCACATCTTATTTCTACCGGCAAAGCATTCCACAACCGAACGGCTCGGAAGGTAAAATTTTGTAGAAGATGGTGGGGGTGCAAGAATCCATCAAGAGTGCCAATCTTTTTCCATTCATCCTGGTTCTGTGCTATATCTGGCCAGTCACTTAAGGAGTCCAAGCTATCCCGCCATCGCTTGCGGGGTCTGCCAGATCCTCGCTTGGAGTTATGGGGTATCCATACCGTTGATGTCTTGCCCATAAATCGTCCGGCATGCGGCAGATATGACCCGCCCAGTCCCACTTCAGCTTGACCGCTTTCCAAGCTACATCCACTATTTCGGTTTTAGAGCGCAGCGTGGTGTTCCAGATCCTATTTACAAGTTTTACACCTAATATGCTGCGCTCCATAGCTTATTTTTATTCGACCATATTATTATTAGTACATTGTGCATCAGGGAGGTAAGTACGGAATTACTAACGAGAGTGGTTAGAAGTGGTTAGTTTTAATGACTCGAGTTAGTATTCCGTTTACCGACCGTGATGCATACAATATTTTTTTGTCTTTGTTACAGATGCAAACACTATTTCTGCGAAAAATGCGCATTAGAAAACTACAAGAAATCCACTCGTTGCTTCATTTGCAACACGCAGACCAATGGAATGTTCAATCCCGCTAAAGAACTGGAGGCCAAACTAAAACAACGGGGCGATGATGATGATGATGACGACGATGATGATGATTGATAATAAATTATTAAAAATATTACGTTTTTGATTATATAAATATTTTCGTATTTTTCAATCTCGCTATAATTTTGGGGTGTATAATACACCCCAAAATTATAGGTAAATTCACTAAAGCTGGCACGAATGGAATGAATGAAATGAATGACATTTATCATTGTGTGCATGCGGTCATGCTATACCAACCTATATCTAATGTCATTTTGACATCCACACATAGATACTTTCTGTCACTTACTCGATCCGTTCGTGCCAGCTTTGTTAAATTTATCTGTACTCGTATTTACCTATCCTTTTTTATGTGCGAAAGTAAACAACTGAGCTCTCAGCCCACCTGATGGAAAGCAGGAACTGAGGCCCATGGACATAGTGACCAAAAAATCGTCTATGCGCTGCCTACCCTGAGGACTTAGATGGCTTGCCTCTATGCCAGTAATTACATCGGCTATCGGCTATCTTACCTCCAAACCGAAACACAGCAGTGCAAACACTGGTGTGCGTGTGGACTGAGGGACCACTTATATTTTAATGATGGTTGGTATGATGGTGTTCGGTGAAAATTTAGTAGTAGTAGAGAATTATTTTGTAGAAAAATCCTGGAATTTGTAAAGAATTCACTAAAAAGTTATACAGCTAAACGTGTGGTCCCTCAGTTCACACACTGAACCTTACAGTTCTGGGCAAGTGTTTAATATGTTGGCTTATTTTAATGTTATAGATTTAGTAAGAACATATTTAAACGCATTCGTAATGACCGAAACGTAATTTGGCAATGATTATACACTAAAAAGTCTTCCTTTTCTGGTCCCTGAGGGACCACATATAATAACTAATAAATCGGTACATTCGTACAAAAAATAAATGCATTTTTCCTTGCAAACATTAGTAAAAATCGCAAGGAAGATTGTAAAAGTTAAAGGAAAGCACAACTATTAATCAATTTCGCAAAATTTATATTTGTTTGTGGTCCCTCAGTTCACACACTATGAGTTGATAAAATAATCAAAATCTCCTAAAATATGAACATTATTAAAAGGTTTGTCATACTGAGGTTTAGTTAAAAAGCTTGACTACATAAATATATATTTTAACGTGGATTGATGGCGTACAATATAAAATAAATTGCTTTTTAACATTTCCTTAGCAAAGCGTTCATTAGGGTGACCACACAATGAAAAGCGTTTACTAACGTGACGTGTCTCATTTTTAAATTTGCTTACTAATATCAAATGGACCAAGGAAAAACTGCATACAGCCAACTAACTACATTTTAGATTCTGTAAGCAAAATTACGAAATTAAAAACAAACTAAGTTTATGGTATCAGGTTTGGTGCGGTAAAATATGTAGCTCGAATATACTTGTCCTGCGTATTATGTTTAAAAAATAAAAAGGCGGCAAATTAACTTGCATTGATGTGTTTGGTTTGTTATTTCTGTATTTGCAAATTAGCATTGTGTTGCAATGCAATGGATTTGTTATTTATACTCCTATTTTCCAGGTTGTTGATCTGGTAAGTACCTCCATTAAGCAGCATTATATTCTAATAGTATGGTTTGTCAGGTTTACCATCATTTGCTAAACAACTTTTCTGAAATAACTAGAGCGATTTTATTACAATTGAAAAGCATTGCTTACACATTACGGGTAGTAGGGAGCAAGGGGCGAAAGGCACCTTTTCATTTCGAATAACTATGTACATAAAAATAGGCGGGAGTAATACAGTACGTATTTTCATTACTCCCTAGAAGGCATTAATCCCGTCGAATCCGCGATTTAAGGAAAATTAACCCACTTGCGCACCCGAACTTGAAATATTAGTGAGCGATCCCCCTGTTACCTCTTCACGCTTAAACCGCTAAACGAAGTTAGATGAAATTTAATAAGGTCATAGGCATATAAATATTGTTTCTAAAGATTTAACGCAGAGGAAGTCGCGAGTAAAAGCTAGTAATATATGTAGGACAATTTGTCATGTAGGAAGTTATTTATAAAATGAGCATTTTAGGTAATTTTCATGAGGTTTGTGAATCGTTGTTTGTTAAATAGTTATTTCAGAAAAGATGTTTAGCAAATGATGGTAAACCTGACAAACTATACATCATCATCAGCCTATGATAGTCCACTGCTGGACGTACACCGCAGGCCTCTCCTATTAACTATGCGTATAGACGCATTAGGAGGTAAATGCCCATAATCGCCACGCTGAGCAAGCGGATTAACGATCGCAGTAATGAGTCCACTATGATGACGCCGCTGCCCATCATCATTCTTTTATCAAATAATGATCAGTGACACTTCAATCCCTTAGTCGACTTTTACGATACCCGCAGGAGAAGTTGGGGTGGTGACAAATGTATTCTTACTGCCGTCACCACACAGCCATACTATTAAAATAGAATGCTGCTTAATGGAGGTAATTACCAGATCAACAATCCGGAATATAGGAGTATAAATAACAAATCCATTGCAACACAATGCTAATTTGCAAATACAGCAATAACAAACCAAACACATCAATTCAAGTTAATTTGCCGCCTTTTTATTTTTTAAATATAATACGCAGGACAAGTATATTCGAGCTACATGTTTTACCGCACCAAACCTGATACCATAAACTTAGTTTGTTTTTAATTTCGTAATTTTGCTTACAGAATCTAAAATGTAGTTGGCTGTATGCAGTTTTTCCTTGGTTCATTTGATATTAGTAAGCAAATTTAAAAAGTTGAATTTAAAAATGAAGCACGTTACGTTAGTAAACGCTTTTCATTGTGTGGTCACCCTAATGAACGCTTTGCTACGGAAATGTTAAAAAGCAATTTATTTTATATTGTACGCCATCAATCCACGTTAAAATATATATTTATGTAGTCAAGCTTTTTAACTAAACCTCAGTACGATAAACCTTTTAATAATGTTTATATTTTAGGAGATTTTGATTATTTTATTAATTCATAGTGTGTGAACTGAGGGACCACAAACAAATATAAATTTTGCGAAATTGATTAATAGTTGTGCTTTCCTTTAACTTTTACAATCTTCCTTGCGATTTTTACTAATGTTTGCAAAGAAAAATGCATTTATTTTTTGTACGAATGTACCGATTTATTAGTTATTATATGTGGTCCCTCAGGGACCAAAAAAGGAAGACTTTTTAGTGTATAATCATTGCCAAATTACGTTTCGGTCATTACGAATGCGTTTAAATATGTTTTTACTAAATCTATAACATTAAAATAAGCCAACATATTAAACACTTGCCCAGAACTGAAAGGTTAAGTGTGTGAACTGAGGGACCACACGTTTAGCTGTATAACTTTTTAGTGAATTCTTTACAAATTCCAGGATTTTTCTACAAAATAATTCTCTACTACTACTAAATTTTCACCAAACACCATCATACCAACCACCATTAAAATATAAGTGGTCCCTCAGTCCACACGCACACAAACACTGCTATTTAGCGGCAGGTTAACGGGTAAGACGGTGGTAGCTATCCGGTTGGACCCTGCACGAGGTCTTACCACCAGCAATCCTATTTTTTTGGGAATAACTCAAATTGTTTCCTGAGATATTTTTGAGTTGTATTTTTTAAGCAGTAACACTGCTATGTAAGTATAATAATTTTAAATATTAGATGTCATATAATATACCAAAGAAAAAATTCCAAAGATTTCCAAAGCTGAAGGTGGGATTTGAACCATGTTCTCTGCTTTCGCGACTGATGCTTTAACCACTGGGTTTAACACCTCGGGCGTTGGAAAACTTCGGTTATTTTTTCTTTGGTATATGACACTTAATATGTCAACATCATCATCAGCCTATGATACACTGCTGGACGTAGGCCTCTCCTATTAACTATGAGTATGCGTATAGACGCATTAGGAGGTAAATGCCCATACTTAATTGCCACGCTGCTGGGCAAGCTGATTGACGATCGCAGTAATGTGTCCACTATAATAACGCTGCGGCCCATCAGCAATCTTTTATCAAATAATAGTCAGTGACACTTCAATCCCTTAGTCGACTCTTACGACACCCGCAAGAGGAGTTGGGGTGGTGACAAATGTATTCTTACTGCCGTCACCACACGGACAATTTAATATATGAATTATCCTAATTATTCGGTATAATTGTAAAAGGTAAGCGCGTGACTATGATAAGCCATTGCAGTTAATATTGATTTTTATCAGTTAATTTTGTTTCCGTTGCTATATAATTTAATTACATTTATCTTGTCGATCTTTAATACATTATGTAAACATATCCTGGTACATTTCGGCGAAAAAGATAATTTTATTAGCATAATCATTATTAGATTATTTAAATAGATTAGCGATGGCTCCTGTATTTAGTTCGGTGGCAAACAAGCGTATGGCCGCCTAGTCGTCGTTAATACAAACTACGAACAATATAAACAAACCGTTCAAAGAAATACCATTAATCTAGAACTATTTTATACCATTCGCCAGTACAGGGCCGGATTTAAAGGTTGAGAGGCTTCGGGGCAACAAAGGAGTGGAGGCCCCCTGGCCCCCCATTATTTTCCAAATAAAGTAGACAATTTTTTTCAGGCAAGTTTTTCAATAAATATTTTTTTGTGGAAACAACTATTATTTAAATCAAATATATAAATATAATCGGAAACGAAAATTATCTGAAATTAAATTTTAGCGTTCACGAACGGAATCTTCCGAGCTTTTTTCGCCGAGAAATCGTTGATGATTTAACTGAAATCTAGTTCCCGGAGTAGATCACTTTCAACACTCTAAAAAAAAATTTATTAGCTGGAATTTTTTTTTTTTTCCGAATCTATATTGTGGGGGCCCCTGTTTTGTGGAGGCCCCGGGGCTGTAGCCCTGGTTGCCCCCCCTTAAATCCGGCCCTGTGCCAGTAGAATCTAAAAAAAATTAAACAAATACTTGGCTCGTCTGAGAATCGAACCGGCTTAAATGTAAAAAAAACACCTCTTGTTTTTATGATGTCAATCGAGAGCATGCACCTAAAGAAAAAAATCATCTAAAGTAACATAGAATCTCAGAAGGAAGGTATAGGGTAAAATTACTAAAAGTAATGATTAAAATTGCAAGAAAATTATGTGATGCTGTTCATACCTCTAAAAATAGCAACTTGTCACATACCTCTAAAAATAGCAAGTTTGTACAAAATCTATTAATGCTGTAATAAAGTCTCTTAAGAATGCAATGAAATATTGTTGTTATGTTCTTTATAGTTAATAGGCTGCGAAGTATGATGTTTCAGGTGCGACTAGGACAAGAGGTCGTTAATGAAATTTAATACAAATCTTGAAGGCCTAGGCCGGCAAAGAGCTCTTTTTTAGTTTCATTCCACATAAATCTGTGGCACAGGCGTAATGACTTTCTGCCACTATGCAATAAAATTGATGTTTTTGTTGTTTATTTTATTGCATGTTCGATAGCACCATACATACCTCTGCCGTCTATATGTCTTCGGCCGGCAAACCCTTTCGTCCCGGCCTCTATCCTCCTGAGTTCTGGATAAAAAATGTGTACACTCACATAAAAGCCGAGAGTCCTTTATAACACCATCAGCGTTAAGTCCTGAGTAAAAATCGAGTACGCTTGCATAAAAGCCGAGAGTCCTTTATAACACTATCAGTGTTACGAAATAAATGTTGATCAAAGGTAATTTTGTATCGCATGTGACTTGCATGTTTTCATTGTTTGTTAGGGGAATTTTGTAGTGTAGCCAAACATCATCCGGCTTAAACATTATACATTGACTTGTTTAATTTTTCAATAGAAATCCGATAAGATATTTTGCAAATTGGGATTATTAAGTCTTTATTTCCTGTTGTAATGTGTTATCGAACTATAGCGACAAATAAACGGAAATTAGCGGATATCTATTAAATTACTGAGATAGAAGGTGGTCAGACTCAGACAGTCCAGTTGATTGATTATATTGGATTAACAATATGAATGTGACTATTCCAATCGCTAAACTGAAGTGGCAGTGGGCGGGGCACATTGCACGTACGACCGATGGCTGTTAGGGAGGAAAGGTTTTCTAGTGGCGGCCACGTACCGGAAGGCGCAGCGTGAGTAGGCTCACAAGGTGGACTGATGACCTGGTGAAGGTCGCAGGAGTCCGCTGCGGGTGGCGCAGGACCGGTCATTGTGGCTAACTTTGGGGGAGGCCTATGTTCAGCAGTGGACGTCTTTCGGCTGATATGATGATAATAATGATCTGTACATGATGTCTACATAGTTGCTGAGATCTAAGAATGAATTATTGACAGTTATAGATTGATGTAAACTTTCACCTTTAGTCCCATCTCGCAGCCAGATTTGGTAGCTAGCTACGAAATGAGAATCGTGTCTTCCCATCTCGTAGCTAACTACCAAATGGGAACAATTTTCCCATTTCGTAGCCAGATTTACTAGCTGGCTACGAAATGAGAAACATGTCTTCCCATCTTGTAGCCAGCTACTAAATGGGATCAATTTTGCCATTGGACACAAAATTGATTTTAGGTAAAAAAAATATTTTAGGCTATATTTTTATAGTAATAAAAAAATAGCGACTGAGATATAATAATTCATTAGATTAATATTGCCTTTAGTCTCATCTCGTAGTGTTTGTATGTTTTTACCGACATGGAAGAATGGTCTTACGGCCCTTTGAGCCAGCTTCGAATCGGGACGATTTTTCCCATCTGGAAGCCAGCTTCGAATCGGGATTATTTTTCCCATTTGGAAGCCAGCTTCAGAACCTAGCTACGAGATGGGACTTTCAATTTCCCGTATAGTAGCCAGCTTCGAATCGGGATTATTTTTCCCATTACGTAGCTAGCTACCAAATCTGGCTACGAGATGGGACTAAAGGAACTTTCACGATTATCACTCATATTTTAAAGACAAACGGGTTTATAATTAAACGAAAGTTTACGCGATTAAGACCCGTTTGACTTTAAAATATGAGTAATAGATTGATCCTTATTAATATGAGGGTAAGACTAACCATTTTTTCGATAGTCTTAACGTCATATACAAGGTGGAAAGGGAAGACGATCCTTCCCGCTACCCGCTACCGACCGAGTCTACCAACCATTACGATCAACTTTCAATATGGGACCAACATCGAAAGCGTACATGGAAAAATTACTTTTCCTAACTAGTGCGCAAAAACGAACTTTGCGCATACTTCGCGCGCGTTAATTTCTCTTTTTGACGCACTTGTTATGAAAAAAATCGTCCCTTACACGTGCAAAAACTTTTTTTTTGCACGTGTAAGGGACGATTGCAAAAAGTTTTCCCGCACTAGATAGGAAATGTACTATTTCCATACTCTAACTAATCAGAATCAATTGAACGTATTGTGAAAACACAAATCAAATTATATATTACTAAATATTTTGATTTGTGTTTTCACAATACGTGCAATAGATGGCAGCACCAGCTCTCTCTAGTCTAGCTATTTTAGAAAACTGTAAAGTATTCTAATAGGAGGTGCAGGGCATGTATTGCTTGCCCTTAGAGAATAGTCAAAGGCGCCTAGCCTTGTAAGGGATTGCATATACCCGAGAAAATTGACCGGTGGTTGCTGAGACCGAGTGGCCGAACGGTGCAGGCATCAGCCGCGAAAGCTGAGCACGTGGGTTCGATCCCCACCTCGGACGTTGGTGATCTTGGTCATTTTTGCTTTGGTATATGACATCCAATATTTATAATTTAATCAGAATCACTAATTTTGTATGAGAGGTTAAATTTTTTTAATGATATTTCTATGATGATACTGTACTGAAAGTTCATCGTGATGGTTAGTAGAATCGGTCGGTAGCGGGAAGGAACGTCGTCCCTTTCCACCCTGTATATATAAGGCTCATTTCTAACTGTCAAAAGTTCATTTTTAGAAATCGGTAATTAAGTATATTAGCGTCCCTACCGCGAACTTCGAAATCCGCAGTTTTCTAGGATTTGTCCCAGTCACTTTTAATGACACTGAGGGGCAGAGACAAATCCTAAATGCTCAATATTTACGAATTTCTAAGTTCGCGTTACGTAGTTATAGTGGGCTAGGTTGCGCAGGCCGGAATCTGCCAAACAAAGCGGAGATGGAACAGAGCCTAATGCTTTCATCTGCAACAAGTACAATGAAATAGAAACAAAAATACACAAGAGACAGATCGACGTTATTATCATTTATTTACTCGTATTATTATTATTAAGAACCTGTACTGTCCCACTGCAGGGCAAAGGCCTCCCTCAAATTCTTCCACGTATCCCTATCCCCTGAAGTCTCCCACCAATCCTTGTCAAAGACGTCAAGCTCGTCACGCCATCTCTGGTCAGCCCACAGGTCATCCGGCATACGACAGACGTGTCCCGCCCAGTCCCATTTAAGCTTGGCGGCAGTTGCAGCTACGTCTGTTATTCCCGTTCTGGAGCGTAGTATTGTATTCTTAATGCGATCGGCTAATTTCACGCTCAAAATACTACGCTCCATGGCCAACTGACAAACCGATCGACGTTAACAGATTTTTTTTCTATTTCATTGTACTGATTGCGGATGAACGCATTAGGCTTTATTCATCCATAAAACTGGACAAACGTCACCTCACTCATTTAAAAAAAGATTATTAATAATTTATACGCGGGGCACATTGCGCGTAGAACCGATGGCCGTTGGGGCGGGAAGGTTCTCGAGCGGCGGCCACGTATGTGACCGATGCGGGTGGCGCAGAACATGTCATTGTGGCAATCTTTGGGGGAGGCCTATGTTCAGCAGTGGACCCCCTGTTCAATGCATCACGGCAATGAATTTGAATGTCAACCTATAAAAACTTAAACCGCCATTTAAAAGTAGTTGTGATTGGACCATCAAAGTATTGATTGGCGATATTCAATAAACATTTGTCAAAGATGTTGCGCCGAAATAATATATGCGCGGTATCACGAAAAGCGCTATGTCCTGCCCATCTTGGCACAATTGAACAATTGGTTTTGGGGGCATTTTTGAGCTGGCGTTAGACGTCCATGTTATATGGTCGCAGTACAAATGTAAGTTACAGAAGAATAGGTAGGTAATCATATTTATTACTTTTAGCCCACTCTGTGGGCAGGACATAGCGCTTTTCTTAACACCGCGCATAATTATAGATATCGTCGGGGATAAATAGTGCAATACCGCATAACTAACAAATTCAATTAGGCTCAATTTGAGTGTTAATTGTTTGATATTTGAACTCTATCTGTTTTGGTAACTACGCGGCATTGCACTATCCCGACGATACGTATATATTATTATGTCGGCGCAACATCTTTGAAAAATGCCAATTAGAACTTTGATGGACCAATCACAACTATTTTTAAATAGCGATTTAAGTTTTTATAGGATAATAATTCGTCGGTTGACAACCAAAACTCACTAAGTAACAAATACCTACTTGAAATAGAGATCGTATCTCAGTTCTGATTCAATATACTGATATAAAAGGTTGCTAAGAGTAGTGACAGTTGTTATAGTGAGTTTTGGTTGTCAGCCGACGATATAGTATTAGCGTGATGTAATGGAGAGGGGGTAACATTTGTCAACGAGATTTTAGGGCCGGTTTCGAGAAGCCATTTTAAAATATTATTATGCTGCTTTCATATTTTATTTGTTTGTAGCGATTGAGTTTTGCTTGGTTGTCCGCCTACGAATATTCATTTCTATTGCTGATTTAGGTAGAAAGATAAATTATATTATATTGTAAAACTATTATTAAAGCAGTGCTAAAGCTAATCGTAATCCGGATTTACGTATTTAGCTATTATCAAATCGCGATTAGAAGGGATTGAGCTCTTACGTATTTAGTTTTAGAAATACATAACCATTTTATGATAAGAAGTAAAGTATCAAAAATTCTATGATTTCCGGAGAAGTATTTAAAGTACAATTTTCATAATAGGGTGAATATCTGAGCGTTTCAACCACCTAATTTAGGTGGCATCATTTTTGCCGAAGTTTCTATTCGTTACAATATGCTACTTTGTCATTTGAAGGAAGCACGGTACTAGAATGTGCTCCTGGTTCTGAATTTGTATGGCTAGATCCGGTAATGTATTTGTATAGAATGTAACAAACTAATTAGGCATCAACAATAGGATCAGTTATTATATTACAAGAGATACCTGACCTGGATGCTTAGCCAAGTTGCCAATCGCTAGCGCTTGCTAGCGCATCGTAGTTTTCCCTCTCTGTCACTCCTTCATAATAATCCGACAAAGAGGAAAAACTACGATGCGCTAGCAAGCGCTAGCGATTGGCAACTTGGCTAAGCACCCAGACCTTTTTGTGGTGTTATATTTTTTGCATACAGCGGTACGACACGTGCCAATTTGTAGTAGACCTATTAAACGACAAAAGTTTCGAGTGGCATCGGGCCTTCGTATTTGAAATGGACTATAAGCTTATACAAATGACGAAGTATAACATTGAGGCTTTAAGAAACTTCGGCAAATATGATGCCACCAAAATTAGGCGGTTGAAACGCTCAGGATGCTTAGCCAAGTTGCCAATCGCTAACGCTTAGTAGCGTATCGTAGTTTTCCCTCTCTTTCACTTTTTCTTATTAGTGCGACAAGCCAGTTAGCTGCCTTTCGTTTACGATTGACGATTAAGCGTTAGCGATTGGCAACTTGTCTAAGCAACCAGATATTTACCCAATATTTGATAAATTCATTGTTCTTACGCTTCTTGCGAAGTCTGAATGAGACATTCTTCTGTAGTCGTACTATGACTTTGCAAGTATCGGTAAGGTTAGGTTTTTCTCAATACGTAAAGCAGGCCATCGCGCTCGCTCCAATACGGCAGTACGAGCGCGGATCCAGGGGTGGGGGGCAATAGGGGCACTTGCCCTCAGGGGCACCACCAACAGCACCTAGGTATACCTAAGTCCAGTGTCAGCACTGGACTTAGGTATACCTAGGTGCTGTTTTAAGTATAAAATGCTATCATATCATAGGTCAATGCCCTCGACCCCTCAACGAATTCCTGGATCTGCGCTTGGATAGAATGAATTACATATCGAGTAAAACCTAACGTATCCTTTTCTTTCTAACTCTGCAGCTACTGTTAATGTCTACAGGTAGCCGTACCATAAATTGCAAAATAAAAGTTACGTTATTTTTTACTAGATACGTAAAGCTATCCCGCTCGCACTGACATATTAAAACTGTTTTTTTTTGACGGAGTGGAAGAATGCATTTACGCATGATCCCCCCCGGCCATGTACAAAGAATTTCAAGATTGTATTGATCTCAACACGTCAACCTTCGCCCATGTCAAAGCAGCGCTTTTGCGAAAGAAATGGAACAAGGTAAAGAGCTGAAATACCTACATTACATTATTATAAAAGGTAACTAGGTAATTGTAAGCAAGCATTGTGAGATTTTGCGTGTATCAGCCTCTGATAGTCCACTGCAGGACGTAGGCCTCTCCTATTAACTATGCTATACGCATTAGGAGGTAAATGCCCATAATCGCCACGTTGGGCAAGCGGATTGGCGATCGCAGTAATGTGTCTACTATGATGATGCTGCTGTGCATCATCAATCTTTTATCAAATAATGGTCAGTGACACTTCAATCCCTTAGTCGACTCTTACGACACCCGCAGGAGGAGTTGGGGTGGTGACAAATGTATTCTTACTGCCGTCACCACACGGCCAGTGAGTGAGATTTTACCATTATGTAATTACATATATTATCGATAGTAAATAAGTAAATTAAGTATACTTAGGTAGCTGTCATGCGGTGTTCTTCTGTAAGTGATGAGATACTCAGTGTTACGTTGCTCATGTCAAAATTAATTATGCATGAGTATACTTGTTGTTGAAGGTCCAAATAAAAAAAAACCTCTCTAGATAATTTAATGTAGGTACTTTTCCTTCATATCCCATAGTCTTGGGACGCCCTGTATACCACAATTGTGATAAAAAAATGTTCACAAGTTGTCACAGCTTCGGCCACAATCTAGTCTTTTTACTACAATGTTCAGAACATGACCCTGAATAATTTGCAGGACCCTAAAATTTGCGTATGATTTATGGTCCTTAATCTCATATCTGATACTATTGCCACCAAGGCATCTAAATTTACGTCTGACTTATCTTTATATGCCTAACATTTACACGATATACTTGATATAAACTTGCAAAGTCTGCGGACACAGTGGCTATTACATTTTCACGGGTTCCGTAGGTCTATAATAAACTAGATAACGATATTAAACTATTGTCTTTGAGAATGTTTAAAGCAAAACTAAAAGCTTGGCTTGTACAAAAGGCTTTTTTACTCCGTAGAGGAATACATATCATCTTTTGACTGAAGTTGGCCTTGACTATAATATAGACTTAGTTTTAGTTGTAGGTTAAGATATTATTTTTGCATGCCCGATGATGGTGAAATATGTGTTACCTATTATAATATTGTCTAAACAACTTTTGTACCATATTTCAAGCAAAATAAAAATTATTTCATTTCATTTCCGTAAGTAATTCGTCGTAATTGTATATGAAATTATAGAAAACATGAAATTGTATTATTTCAGTCCACTGCTAGACATAGGGTTGTCCTATCGCCTTTGAGTACACGCAATAGAAGGTAGTATGTAAATATCCCGCCAATGATGTACATAGGTGAAATTTCAGTGGTCCATCCGTCCCTCTTTTAAGTTAGTAAAAGACGAGAAATCTATCTCTCTGCGACATTCCTACTGTCGTACCAATCGTATCCTAAGCCCACTTGTGAGGGATAAAATATCACAAATCTTTCTTCATTCATCATCATAAATTTAAGAGTCAAACTCTTGTCGGCATAACTGATGAATGTAGCTGTCTCCATCTAACTCTGCCTAAAGCCACCTCCTCCTTGTACGACACAACGTCTTTTTAAACGGTTTTTATTAACTTCACCGCGTATCAACTGTCGTCGATGCTTCAAATCTTGTGTTCGATTTTTCGACCACTTCTATTGCACCAAAATTAATGAAATTTGGAACTCGTGTCAAGTCCCCATGACAATGCAATATTATAATATTTGTATCCTTATACCCTCAAAGCCTGATGCTGCAGTCGTACTGCTTACCTTAACCGAGAGTGTTAGACACGTGAAAATGAAAGTATAGCATGTTTGGCATAATCAAATACTAACAGCCTGATCTTGACTTCCAACTCCTCACTCCTGATGCTGCAGTACTGCCCACAATAACCGCAAGGTTTATTTTTTATCGATTTCTTGATTTTAAAGAAGTTCTTTAAATATTAAGTACTTAGAAACATGCGAATTTAATACTAACGTCCAACTCCTCAGATCTGATACTCCAGTGTTACTGCCTGCCACAACCGCTAGGTTTAGCGATCAGTAGATTTTGAAGTACTGCTTTAGACATTTGGTAGGAACATACGGATTTCATTATCATAATCATCATCATATCAGCCGAAAGACGTTCACTGGTGAATATACGCCTCCCCCAAATATTGCCACTAGGACCGGCCCTGTGCCACCCGCATCCAGTGACCATCGAGTGACCATCCAACGGCCATCGGTTCCACGCGCGACGAGCCCCGCCCACTGCCACTTCAGTTTGGCGATCCGAAGAGCTATATCGGTTATTTTGGTTCTGCTGCGGATGGGCTCATTACGAGTGACAGTGTGAGTGGATCGCGTAGGGCGAGCCGTCGGGCCTGCGGCCCTCCAGCCCAGCTGATAGAGTGACAGGGTGAGTGGTTCGCGTAGGGTGAGCCGTCGGGCCTGCGGCCCTCCAGCTGATAGAGTGACAGGGTGAGTGGTTCGCGTAGGGTGAGCCGTCGGGCCTGCGGCCCTCCAGCTGATAGAGTGACAGGGTGAGTGGTTCGCGTAAGGTGAGCCGTCGGGCCTGCGGCCCTCCAGCTTATAGAGTGACAGTGTGAGTGGATCGCGTAGGGTGAGCCGTCGGGCCTGCGGCCCTCCAGCTGATAGAGTGACAGAGTGAGTGGTTCGCGTAAGGTGAGCCGTCGGGCCTGCGGCCCTCCAGCTGATAGAGTGACAGTGTGAGTGGATCGCGTAGGGTGAGCCGTCGGGCCTGCGGCCCTCCAGCTGATAGAGTGACAGGGTGAGTGGTTCGCGTAGGGTGAGCCGTCGGGCCTGCGGCCCTCCAGCTGATAGAGTGACAGGGTGAGTGGTTCGCGTAGGGTGAGCCGTCGGGCCTGCGGCCCTCCAGCTGATAGAGTGACAGGGTGAGTGGTTCGCGTAGGGTGAGCCGTCGGGCCTGCGGCCCTCCAGCTGATAGAGTGACAGTGTGAGTGGGTCGCGTAGGGCGAGCCGTCGGGCCTGCGGCCCTCCAGCTGATAGAGTGACAGTGTGAGTGGATCGCGTAGGGTGAGCCGTCGGGCCTGCGGCCCTCCAGCTGATAGAGTGACAGGGTGAGTGGTTCGCGTAGGGTGAGCCGTCGGGCCTGCGGCCCTCCAGCTGATAGAGTGACAGGGTGAGTGGTTCGCGTAGGGTGAGCCGTCGGGCCTGCGGCCCTCCAGCTGATAGAGTGACAGGGTGAGTGGTTCGCGTAGGGTGAGCCGTCGGGCCTGCGGCCCTCCAGCTGATAGAGTGACAGTGTGAGTGGGTCGCGTAGGGCGAGCCGTCGGGCCTGCGGCCCTCCAGCTGATAGAGTGACAGGGTGAGTGGTTCGCGTAGGGTGAGCCGTCGGGCCTGCGGCCCTCCAGCTGATAGAGTGACAGGGTGAGTGGTTCGCGTAGGGTGAGCCGTCGGGCCTGCGGCCCTCCAGCTGATAGAGTGACAGGGTGAGTGGTTCGCGTAGGGCGAGCCGTCGGGCCTGCGGCCCTCCAGCTGATAGAGTGACAGGGTGAGTGGTTCGCGTAGGGTGAGCCGTCGGGCCTGCGGCCCTCCAGCTGATAGAGTGACAGGGTGAGTGGTTCGCGTAGGGTGAGCCGTCGGGCCTGCGGCCCTCCAGCTGATAGAGTGACAGGGTGAGTGGTTCACGTAAGGTGAGCCGTCGGGCCTGCGGCCCTCCAGCTGATAGAGTGACAGGGTGAGTGGTTCGCGTAGGGTGAGCCGTCGGGCCTGCGGCCCTCCACCTGATAGAGTGACAGCGTGAGTTGATCGCGTAGGGCGAGCCGTCGGGCCTCGCTTTAAACTTGATTTTCTCAATAAACCAAATTAATTGATATATTCCTTATTGTGTTGTTGAGACACTTCGGGCATTCAAGCTGACATTTTTTTAGTGTCGGATTTCAAAAAATATCTATTCAGTAGCGATTCCGTCTCGTTGCGTCACACATAAAATATTGTCCGTTACGTTTACACATGTTTGTGTCGTGATTAAAGCGCGAGAGTTAAACGCTAGCATCCCTAATTGTATTGCATATTACAAACAACATCCTTTGATCTAGAATAAGTTGCACTAAAAACTTGAAAATAAAATAAGTAAAAAAAGTTTTAAGTTAAACAGTTTTTATTGCACCAAAAACTAGAAAATAAAAATTAGTTGTAACTAACCGTAGATGCTACTTTTTGTAGATTAGTCACGTGAAACTATTATCACTGTAGTCTTACCAAGTCGGATGCTGAAAGCCACGTTTAGCCTCTATGTCAGTGGATTAAGCGTATCCTAATCGGAAACTTTTAACAAACTAAAATAAAAACGTGGGGCGTTAAGTAGAGTAGAAGAAACATACAAGTTCAAAATATGTAATTGTAGCTTTAATTCTGCAATGAATCATTCATCTGTTCCAACACTTCTACAGAGGTAAATAACTTTTTCCCCTCACTAGCTCGTAAAGCGCTCGTTTATCGTTTAATACGAGCGGGTAAAAACGCTTTTTATACTCTTGTGAATAAAGTAATTTGACATTGCTCTAATTCCTATAGCCCCCTACTGCCTAGTATAAGTGGATCTGTATGACCGTAGTAAACATGCGCAATCGGAGCTCACATGTTAAATTGGTCGTACTCATGGGTGACTTTGTAAGCCATTGGCTATATTTACGTAACTCTATTCTACGATACGTTTCGACATTGAGTTTTAAATGGTTTCTTTAAGTTAATTTACATTTGGATGAGATTTGTAATCATATTTCCTCGCGATAGTGAGGGGAAAAAAGTTGTATTACACTTGGCGGCAAAGTTTGTTCAACTCTCGTGCCTTGAGACCTTCGCAATGCTCAAGATTCCAGTTTTTGAACCACTCGCTACGCTCGTGGCTCAATTTTGGAATCTTTCGCTAGCTCAGGTCTCAATATTGGCACGACAGTTAAACAACAACTTTGCCCCCTTGTATAATAAATAACTATTATCAAGGCCAGAACAAAACTTATTACTCTATTGCTGTCTTGATTTCTATGTGTGTTCTTAAATAACTATAGTGACTTAATCACAATTGCGTACGCCCAACGTTTTTATTTCAGTTTGGTAAAAGTTTCCTATTAGGATACGCTTAATCCACTGACATAGAGGCTAAACGTGGCTTTCAGCATCCGACTTGGTAAGACTACAGTGATAATAGTTTCACGTGACTAATCTACAATAAATAAAATAATTAAAAAATTAAAAAACACGACTGCCGTTTTAAGCGAACTGAAAAGTAACAAATAATTCCTTCTTCAGGTTAATTCTTGTGAGCGTGTCTACTTAATAGGCGCTCGTGTTATTACTTACTATATTTTGTTTCGGCTGCAGTCGGGGAACCTCCATATATTTATATTTTCCGTAATGAAAGGTTCCCCGACTGCAACCAAAACAAAATATAGTAAGTAATAAGACGAACGCCTATTAAGTAGACACGCTCACAAGAATTAACCTGAAGAAGGAATTATTTGTTACTTTTCAGTTCGCTTAAAACGGCAGTCGTGTTTTTTAATTTTTTAATTATTTTATTTATTTGAAACCTTTTAGTGAATCTGGAGATTCCTTAAAGTTGGATAGAATTTCAAAAACCAATTCTGCAGAGGGCCGAAGCTTCGCTCCGGGGGCCCGAGAAGTTCCAATCCCGCTAATTTTAGGCGAAGCCGTAGGGCACGCCGCGTGAGGGCTGGAGCATTACCAGAACCAATGTAAATCTATTTCGAGTGAGTCCGCAGGGCGAGATTCAGGGTGGAAGGCCGGAAGCCGAGCTCGCGGAGGCCGAACCGCGTCACACCGACACCGGACCGGGCCCAAGCGCGTCGAAATTTAAAGCGAGGCCGAAGGCCGAGCTGCGAGAAAATTGAGCTACCATGCTTCTTCAAGCACCCCAGCATCTAAATAAATAAACCGATATCTGTGTCGGTGTGATCGGGCGAGTCCACACGGTCCTCACAACCGTCCCTTTTAACTATTATCGAAATCGAAGAATCGAAACAGATGGCCCAACGGTTCGCTTCGAACTCCAGCGAGGACTGAAAGCCGAGCTCCATGTAGGGCCAATGGCCAAAAGCGGCAGTCAAAGAGGCGACAGCTTGCGAGGTCGAAGGCCGAGCCGCCAAAGCTCAGCACTACCACGTCAGCCGACGGAATAGTGTAACGTTAAAATGGAACCGACGATCGTTTTGACAACCTCGAATCGTCCCTCGGAGACCGCTGGCTTGCGAGGCCGAAAGGTGAGCCCCTGGCCCGGACCACCGGAGCCTGAGTCCAGAGAGAAGACTTTCACTTAGATGGCCCAAGTGTCACTTGGAAGAAATTTAAAGCGAGGTCGAAGAAGGAGCTGCAAGAAAATTGAGCTACCAAGCTTCTAAATAAGCCCAGCTCCACATAGGGCCTAAGGCCTGGAGCGTCATTATCGGGGTACTTCAAACGCGAGCCCGGTGGGTCGGAGGCCCGACGAGTGAGCCCAAGCGGTACAACCGCCCTTCTTAACTGCCTTAACAATCGAAGCTAGAGCCCAGCGCTACCGCACTACGTGATGAAATAGTGTACTTAACATGAAAACGAATCGGAGATGCGCAGACCCAACGATCGTTTCCACAACCTGCGAAGGCTGCAGACCGTGCTCCGCGTAGGGCCGAAGGCCCGAAGTGTCCCCCAAAGGGGCGCCGGCTTGTAAGGCCGAAGGCCAAGCTACCAGAGCCCAGCGCTCCTTCGCTATACGATGGAAAAGTGTAGCATTAAAACGAATCTCAGGGCCGCAGGCCCGAAAAATTGTTTTGAGAAAATGCGGAGGCTAAAAGCCGAGCGCCGCGTAGGGCCAAAGGCCTGGAGCGTGGCTCGACGGCGCGCTTGCCTGTTAGGGCGAAGGCCGAACTGCGTGAGACTCAATTTACCAGCCAAACCTACCTTCCTTCTTACCAACTCCCCTGCACAAATGTTAACCCCTTTAGTGTTCCTCTCCAGCCACGCCATATCGTCTGACTTAGCTCGTTTTCTAGTGGCGTTACAACACCTATCATGTACCTAATTTAATAATTACTAATTAGATATAATGTACCTACGTAGTTTGGAAGATAAGAGACTTTAATGTGGGCCGGCGTTTTTCATCCAAAATAAGTTTTTAATACAATTTTTGTTAAGACATTTCTATTTGAAATTGTATGCGCATATGCTACAACACGTATTTAGCAATTTTGTTTGGCCACAATACTATTGTGATTTATTATTTATTATTTTATTTATCCCCCGAAAGTGTATTTTGTATCGAAATCATGGAGTGAACTTAAAACTTTACTTACTGTATATCAAATTATATATCGTACATAAGTTATTTGAAAAACTCATCGGTACGAGCCGGGGATTGAACCCACGACCGCTGCGTAGCAGCCGTGCGTTTTACCCCTTGACCACAAGCGCGTATGTACAATGTAGGTATCTGTTCATACACACTTAGCGGTCAAGAAGATGACTGTGTCAACTGTGACAGTCATGTCACGTCTTATGCTTCGAAGAAAAACTTCAATAGTGCGATGTAGAACATTTCGAGTTTTCTCTTCAAACATATATTTAAACATATAACTTGTATATATATTTACAATCTGCATATACAATGCTTTAATTTGATACCCCAATCATAGCATTTGGATGACATATTATTCTTGGTGCTTTAATTGTATTTTAATGAATCTGGCTTTTGTAGAATAAGTAACAAACATATAAATTAAATACATATTCGTAATTGCAGTTCAGAGCTCTTCATTTTGATTCCAAACTCGATAGGTTTTTTCAAAATTGATTTTTTTTTTTCAGAAATTATTGAATTTATAGGCCGCCATATTGTTTTTAACGTGACGTCACATATCCTATGTTACCCGCGACGTCACGAGGATTCTAATGATACCTTACACTATTAAAAACGGTTAAGTAGTCGCGAAGATCTGCGCGTTTAAAGAAAATATGAAACATACATAGGGACTGAACACATATACTCTCCTTTTGGCAGTCGTGTAAAAAAGTAGCATCTACGGTTAGTTACAACTAATTTTTATTTTCTAGTTTTTGGTGCAATAAAAACTGTTTAACTTAAAACTTTTTTTACTTATTTTATTTCTCTTTTATTTGTTTCATGTATCTTCTTCTAGGTCTCCCTCTTCCTCGTTTTCCGTCAATCCTTTCTTTTATTATATTTTTTATCAAAACGTTATGCCGTATAAGGTGGCCAAACATTTTCCCTCTTCTATTTTCTATTATCTTTAACAAACTCCTTTTTTCGCACTTCTTCATTTGTGATTTTTTTTCGGTCCAACTTATCTTCTCCATTCTTCTCCAGCTCCACATTGGTCATTGTTATTTTCTATTATTTAAGTACCTGTATGATTTATTACAAGCCCCTAACGATACACCTGTTTACAACATCGAAACAATAATCTATCAGCAATTAAGCTTATCTGTCATGTATCTAAAAGAATTACAGGTATATAAGGAGATAGGTGATAAAATAATCAGTTTAGTTCTTAACGAAAGACACTAAAGTGTTCTTAAGAGCTGAAATTACTTCCAAACTGTGTTGCGTCTTATTTGACGCCAAAATGATAGGTAAGTTTGAAACTAAGTACTTTTTAATAGTGACGATAAAATTATTGGGTACATATATAAAAATACCTACCGTAAGTCCCCCAGATCTGTCCCTAGCGGAAAGGTGCCCATAAGGCTGGCTACATTCCCACGCTGAATAGTTATGCCTATTCTTTGGCCTAGAAACGAGCCAGCCAGGGTCACCAGTTGACTCAATAATTTCCTTTTAATGGAATTAAAAATTATATGAGCAATATTAAGTATATTACGTATCCCTAAAATCACCGTACCAACTACTAAAATGTAGGGTACTAGATTTTTATTCTCTTGTCCGTTTTTGCCGTCAAGATAGTGATTTATCCTTTAGCCATACCGTGGCAAGTAATATAAGGTTGTATTCTAAAGTATTCAATTATTGCTAGTCACTCCTATAATCATTTTAGAACATCATGTACTATCGACCTGCTTCCAGTATCAATCAAATTGGTACTATTCGATATTCTAATCTTGTAAGCCAGCACTTTTGGAAATTAATTTACTTACGTACAATCAATATTCAAGTTTTATTTGAGTCGTCAAGATCGTGATAAAGTACTTCATTTTCGGTAAAGAGTTGCAATAGTACATTACATCAAAGGCCGGGAGAATGAGGATTTCCGGCCAAGTTGGTATATACGGTCGAGCAAGCGTGCGAGCGAGGCCGGATAGGTAACGAGGCCGGGAATCCGTTTTCACGCCGAGGCATGTATACTTGTATAGTGCTTTTCTCAAACATACAAAGAAATAAAAATAAAAAATAATGACAATGTTGTCGAAATTACAAAAAAAGTTACTTTGCAGGCCTAAGCTTGAAGTGTTATGAAATTCCATTTCCATCCCAGTGAGTTACTGCGTCCTAAAAGCGATACTTCCGAGTCTATTTTAAGGAACGTAAAGACTATTTCATTGCATGTTCGAGAAAATACTGTTCTGTGGAGGCCGGCAGTTATTTGTTTATTACCTGGGCATTTTCGCGAGAAGAGATCCAAAAACTTATTTTTCTGAAACAGGTAAATTTTATGTTTTTCCTGCTCAAAATCACGAGCTCTTTTGATCCTACTAGAAGAAAAAAAGTGTCCCAACTTTTTGTTTCTATTACGTAACCGTTTTTCAAACACTTTGTACAGCGGTTACAAAGTGGAGAGCATGTAAAATGTATGAAAAATGTGGGACCATTTTTTACTCGTACTTTTTTTCTCCTAGATTGAAAGAACTCGTTGTTCAGAGTAGGAAAAACATTAATTTTACCTACCTTAAAAAAATTTTTTTTGGATCTCTTCTCGCGAAAATGCCCACCTAGTTTACCATACCCTTGTCTTTATCAAACCAATTTCAACATTCAAAACCCTTTATTATCAGGAAAGATACTACTCCTCGCCACAGCGGCGTTAGCCCAGGCTCGGAACATCCAAGTGGACCCAATAATCGCCACCGTCCCCCACGAGCTATGCCCAGCACAGGGCCACCACCTGCTGCCCCACGAGTGGGACTGCACTAAGTTTTACTACTGCGAGTATGGAGAGAAATGGGTGACGCCGAGAGATTGTGCGCCGGGCACCGAGTTCTCTTACCAGCTTCAGGTAATCACCATACACCTCGCAACGGATGTAGCAAAACCGTAGCATTTGACAGTTTGATGTCAGGGTTTGCGATTACGATGACGAATTTACTTACTCTACTGCACGTATGATTAATATTATCATAAGCAGTATTCCATAAATAACAAAGTACAAAACGTACGTTAGTTAAAATGTCACAGAATTAAAGCTTTCAAAGTCAAAGTCAAAGTCAAATAATTCTTTATTCAAATTGGAATAGCAACAAACTCTTTTGAATCGTCTAGATATGAAAACTACTTCCGGTTCGAACCCTACACCGCTGACCCAAGAAGAACCGGTAAGAAACTTGGCGGGAATTATTTTTTCAAACAATGATGGTACATCTTACAACTAACAGGCATTAAAAAAAAACATAAAATTGATTTTAAACAAAGTGAAATATAATAATAATATCAAGAGATGTAAAGTCTCTGAGTAAAGTTTCCAGATCTAGGCTTAATTTAACAGGAAAACTACCAAAAATTAAAGACGGTTTTAAAACAATCGTGATTATGCTGCGGCTATGGCATTAAACAATCTTTTAAAAGATGCTGAGTTAATAACAAACAATAATAAATAAATACATTTCTAAATTATACATATTTAAATTATATTTACCATTGACGGTAGATGTTTTTGACTTCAAAATGGATTTACACAAGAAGGCGACGCAATTTGAGTCCAACAAATGATAAAAATGTGATAATTTATTTTGAAGATCGATAGAACATTGAATACTGTTGGTATTTTTTTGTATTCGTAGTAGTGACAACCCTGACGTACATTTGCTACAGATTTGCCGGTTCGATTACGGGGTATGGTAATCACATATCATCAGCCTATTTCTCCAATGCTGGGCTCTCTTTTACATTAGGAGGGAAATGGCCGTAATCCAGGCGTGGATCCAGGAATTCGAAGAGGGGGGGCACTGCCCTATAATATGATAGTATTTTATACTTAACAGTACCTAGGCATACATAAGTCCAGTGTGAGGGGGGGCAAGTGCCCCCATTGCCCCCCTCTGAATCCGTGTCTGCCGTAATCGCCATAAATTAAATAGTAAAAAAAATTCAAAAGTTTTCCGTTTTAACGAGACACGGTGCATTCAGTTACTAGTCGTTAGGGCTTGTCCATTAATCACTTCATACTGTATAGGGGGAGGAGGGGTCAAAAAAAAATCACCAATTATCACCATAGGGGAGGCGGTTTAAAGTGGACCAAAATCGTATGACGTGATTAATGGACAAGCCCTTAGTGGAGAAAAGAAAATATAAAACTGATTACGTTTTATTATTTACTAGTAATTCCTTATTTATTACTCCAGGTCTGTATACACCCTGCAGCAGCTAACTGCCAATTACCAGGAGTTCCACCCTCGTCCGAAGAAGAAAGCGACGAGGCCGAAACTGATGCCCCGACTGAGGCCCCTACCACTGAGGCCGCAACTGAGCCTGAAACTGAAGCCCCTACAACAACTGCGGCGCCAACTACCACAGAGGCCGCTACAACCACTGTGGCCGCAACTGAGCCTGAAACTGAGGCCCCTATAACTGCGGCACCAACTACTACTGAGGCCGCTACAACCACTGAGGCCGCAACTGAGCCAGAGACTGAGGCCCCTACAACAACTGCGGCACCAAATACCACAGAGGCCGCTACAACCACTGAGGCCGCAACTGAGCCAGAGACTGAGGCCCCTACAACTGCGGCTCCAACTACCACTGAGGCCATAACTGAGCCAGAAACTGAGGCCCCCAAAACTACTGTAGCACCAACTACCACAGAGGCCGCTACAACCACTGAGGCCGCAACTGAGCCAGAGACTGAGGCCCCTACAACTGCGGCTCCAACTACCACTGAGGCCATAACTGAGCCAGAAACTGAGGTCCCTTCAACTGCGGCACCAACTACTACTGAGGCCGCTACAACCACTGAGGCCATAACTGAGCCTGAAACTGAGGTCCCTACAACTGCGGCTCCAACTACCACTGAGGCCATAACTGAGCCTGAGACTGAGGCCCCTACAACAACTGCGGTACCAACTACCACAGAGGCCGCTACAACCACTGAGGCCGCAACTGAGCCAGAGACTGAGGCCCCTACAACTGCGGCACCAACTACCACAGAGGCCGCTACAACTACTGAGGCCATAACTGAGCCTGAAACTGAGGCCCCTACAACTGCGGCTCCAACAACCACTGAGGCCGTAACTGAGCCAGAAACTGAGGCCCCTACAACTGTAGCACCAACTACCACTGAGACCCCAAATCCAGAAATACTGCCTAACGGTTGCCCAGCGGACTTCCATGTACATTTGTTACTGCCTCACGAAACAAGTTGCAGCAAGTTCTATTATTGTGTGTTTGGCGAGAAGGTGCTCAGAGAGTGCGATCCGGGAACCCATTTCAGCTTTGCTGTTCAGGTATGTTTGTTAATAGCCAAATCTTTTTAATAACGATTTCTGAACGCTAGTTGTTAGTGCCTATTTGATACGTAGTGTCACATATTCGCTACATGCAATAAATAGTGTAGTCGTAGGTATAATTAGACTGATTTTTAAGTGTTTGTACGTATTTAATAGCCTAAAATAATTGTTAAACTAAACGATATTAACTGCTATTTTTCTGGTTCCGAGCCTTAGAAGATAGTTCAAAAAGGCTCGGTTGGACTTTTGTCAGATAAAAGCTTGTAACCTATACTTAATGTCTTAGTCTTCTTATTTATTTGTATTAGTTTAAGGAAGTTTCATACTATATTTTTCATGGTTTTTTTGTGCATTTGTTGTTTGAATTACATGTTATCTTGTTATAAAATACTTATTTATTCTGCACGATATTTGATTACTTATTTATTGTTCTAGGTCTGTGTACATCCCGAAGCAGCTAACTGCCAACTACCAGGCTCTTCCGCATCTGAAGAAGAAAGTGACGAGGCCGAAACTGATGCCCCTACCACTGAGGCCGCAACTGAGGCCCCAGCAACCACTGAGGCCGCAACTACAACTGAAGCAGCAACTACAACTGAAGCAGCAACTGCACCCGAAACTGAGGCCACTACAGAGGCCGCTTCAACTACAGAGGCCCCTGAACTAGAACTGCTGCCTAACGGCTGCCCAGCGGACTTCGATGTTCATTTGTTGCTGCCTCACGAAACTAATTGCAACAAGTTCTATTATTGTGTGTTTGGAGAGAAGGTGGTCAGAGAGTGCGGACCGGGGACCTATTTCAACCCTGCTATTCAGGTATGTTTCTGAATACAATAAACCTTTTTAATAACAATAAGGTATGTCTGCCTGGGTGGCGTTACATAAAGTTAAATTTTACAATTTTGCTGTTTGCCTCTTTATCGCATGCACGTGGGTATTGGCGACAATGAGAGGCAAACAGCAAAATTGTAAATTGTAACTTTATAAAATGCGACCCTGGTGGCTTATGATATGATGGTCCCGTTTTATCCATTCATCGTGCTGCGTTCACTTTCGCACTTACATACTTGTTAGAACGTGACGGCAACGACGACAAACGATTACACGCAAAATCAACATAAGCCTACTGGGTGCTTAGACAAGTTGCCAATCGCTAGCGCTTAATCGTCAGTCGTAAACGAAAGGCAGCTAACTGTCATTGTCGCACTAATATGAAAGAGTGACAAAGAAGGAAAACTACGATACGCTACCAAGCGTTAGCGAACTTGGCTAAGCATCCTGGCCTGGTAAACCGAAGTTCGTAAATTTCAGGGAATTTGTCTCTGTCACTCTAACACACAGCCTTTTTTGGAAAAATCCGGGGAAATGGCGGATTTTGTAGTTCGCGGTTAGGCCATGCCATAAGTCTCTAAAAGAGCATTTCCCTAAGCAAGCTTTTCAACCACCGTACTGATCAGACTGACTGACAGTTCGCGCCGCGCTCGCGAGGTGGGACTTAAAAACTCATGGTATTACGGCTACAGGAACATGCTCTTAGTTGGGTCATTGTCAGATTTAGGTTATCGTCTTTTCGGTGGACATGCCTAAAGTTAAGGAATTCCTGTACTCATTTTGGGATAAAACAATTAACGGTACAACTAGGTTCCCCGGTCTATAGCCCTATTCTATGATATCAAATCATGACATCAGATTTATAAAAGCTGTTGTACATTTATAAATCTTTTGACCAAAGTGGACAACTTTTGTTTTTCGGACTGACAATGACGCAGATATTCGATTTCCTCATTTCATACCTACCTTGTAATTTAATTTACTTTGCAATCTTGTACCTAGGTGATTCCCTATTTTTACTGTCTTTGAATTCTCACTAATCATTTTAAATTTAATAAATTCGAACGAAAAGTACGTATCCACTTATATGAGGTATCATAAAAATAAATTATTTCATAAGCTCATACTGTTTGTTTAGGTAATTTAATGAGATAAAGCTTTAGATATCAATTATCGTGTATCCTTATATGCATTTTATCGTAGCGTAATCCCAATAATTTAGCATGAAATGCATGAAGTCACTTATAGATTGGTAAGGAAGTGAGCAATTATAAATTTTGCCTACGGTTACGTTTTACAATAATATAATTTATATTAGTTGATTTTCCTGAATTGCATTGCTGCGATTGTCAAATAATTGTACTTTCTGTTAAGGAACTTTAATTTGTAACTTGAGTATATGTGAGTTGGTCAGTGCAGTGTACTTTATTATAGCAGATATGTTTTTACGTGAATACTAATAAATATAAAGAATTTAAACTAAAAATGTATGTGAACTCAAGGATTAAGATGTAAAGTTCGTTATAAAACCAAGATTGTGTTCTAAAAGTGCGTGATTATGGAATAATGCAAGTTTTTAGGTTAGATTACATTTTTTTAGATTCTACTTTCGATTGGTATACGTATAGTCATAATAAATTATACTAATTTTCTCATACTTAATTATTTCCTAAGGTTTGCGATTGGCCCGAGAACGTAGACTGTACCAATACTGACTCATCAGAAAATGGAGACTCTTCAGAAGCAGGATCCTCAGAAAACGCAGAATCGGAAGAAGATATCGAAGGCAGCGGAGAAGACTCTATAGAAGTAGAAGAACTCCTTCCTAATGGATGTCCAGCGGACTTTGACGTTCATAAGTTGCTGCCACATGAAAGTGACTGCAGCAAATACTATTCTTGCGTTTTTGGAGAGACTGTGGAGAGGCAGTGTGGAGATGGCACACTCTTCAATGCTGCGATACAGGTTAGATCTTTTTAATCTTGTTATTGTCGTTTTCGTATTATTATTATTTATTATTGTGAGCCAATAGTGTCCCACTGCTAAGCAAAGGCCTTCGTATATGTTTTTTTTTAATCCTTTTCAAACGGCTCATTTTTAGGGTCCCGTAGTAACTAGTGGTTCGGTACAACGTGACAGTAAGTCGAGGACTATGGGTACCTATTTTCTTTAGCGGAGCAAATTCTCTAACTTTGCGGCTTTAGAGAGGGGGACAATTAATGTCCGCTACAGCATTTGTGTCATAAAAAGGGGGCCTTAGCCCACATACTATAGCAGTTACGCCCGTGGACATGTTAAGAAGTAGTTTTCTAAATATGAAAACTGATGAATTGATGATAAATAGACAGTTTCGACTAATTACTCTTGATGCTTATCCGTTTACATGGCATGAGTCATAGTTGTCTGTAATAAACACAGAGCACGGACCTCTTTAGTGTGTAACCTTAGAGATAGAGGCGGCCTTGGCTGTCATTTTCATAGAAATCGACCGTGTCAGGTAATTTTGACATGTTAATGTAAATAGTGTAGTGGTATGGCTCGATATTTTTATCGATAGATTAAAACCAACAGTTATTTGACTAAAAATGTTACTTTGCAATTTGGTATATTTTTATAGTTTATATACCCATGACGTCCCGAGAGGTACTGACAGCACATATGCGTAAAACGCATATGCGCGGCACGGATTTTGTCTGTCACGCCGTCTCTCTATAGGCGCCCTAAGAGTTCCAACCTCCTTGGTAATAAACAAATAACAATTTAACTTAATTTCATATATGGTTGCTCAATTAATGTTGGGAAAGAGGTCTTTTTAGGGTCAAACTTATAAACACATAGGAAGTGACACTTTTTCGTAGTGTGAATCATCACGTGAACTAGAACCTCTGCTGTTTTACAATTTAATCAACGATTCTAATTAAACGATATTATTGTTGTTATTGGAAATTCCGTTACTAATGCGAAATACTCGAAACAACAAACGAAAATCAAATTTTCCGTACTATCGATCATTTTTAATTGGATTACAGAATTCATCGCACGATTACACATGCTATCGTAAAGATTTCCTTAAAAGATTAGTAGATTAGTTAATTCCAGGATTAAATACCGTGAATTGGTATCGGGTACATGCTAAGGCCAGGCAAGGTCTTTCGTTTTTGCAGTAACATTCAAAGGTCATTTTGTTACTAATGCCCAGTTTTTATATCCCGTTTTTTTTGCAATACAAAATACTATCGTAATCTTGTCAATTAGAGAAACATTATTTTATCCATATCGATAGTTGTGTAGGTTGTAGAATAACTACGAAATACGTAAGGCACTGGTCTCACCACGTGCGTATCTTTTGTTCGTGTTTATAGCCCATAGGTTGAGTGAGACCAGCGGCCCTACCGCGAAAAACGAAATTCATAAATTTCGAGGATTTGTCTCTCTCACTCTAATGACGCCTTCGTTTGAGTGACAGAGAAAAATCCTCGAAATTTACGAATTTTGATTTTCGCGGTAGTAAGCCAGTGTCTAACAAAATACGTTGTCACTCCAATGAAACCTTCATTGGAATGAGAGAGACAAATGTTCGGTTCGGTCTTGGCTTCATTAGATTATTTGTTAAAGATTCCCGAGAAATTTCTGTATGAAAGTTACGCAACTTATGAAACTTTTCCTCGGTACAATGCTAGTCAAAGACCCAACTTTTATATAAAGGCGGATCCATCCGTTGACTTTAAATATTACAAGATCAACCCTTGTCGTTAAAATATTGCATCCACTTTGGGATCTCTGGCATTCTTATTCACCGGCAATAACGGAACAATATGACAAGTAATATGATTTTATTAGCAACAGTTTTAATAGATTACATATTTTTGTAGACATGCGACTGGCCCCAAAACGTCGAATGCACTAACTCTGGAAACAGCAACGAGAACAACGGAAACAGCGAAGAAAATAATGGAAACAGTGAAGAAAATAACGGAAACAGTGAAGAAAATAACGGAAGCGAAGAGAACGATACGCTAGAGAATGGCTGTCCCGCTGACTTTGATGTCCATCAACTGCTGCCTCATGAGAGTGACTGCGGTAAATTCTATTACTGCGTGCATGGAAACAAAGTTGAAAGAGAATGCGGACCTGGCACTCATTTTAATCCTGTTGAACAGGTAAATATGAAGTATATAATATGATTATGGTGCGTTTTATTCAGTAATGTGACGATGTGTAAGAATAGGCGTAATTGGCGAATAAATCGGATAAGTCACACACCTACATGATCCACATTTTCATCCACCGTTCACATCTATTTTCGGATGTATTTTCCCATAGTAAAAGTTCATGAATGTGGCCTCAAAATTATACCCCTAATGTTTGGCCGTGAATAAAAATCATTCTGTAGTTATTAAAATGTTAGAAATGAATAAAATTTCCTTTATATCGATCCGATCCTTGCATTTACGATCTTAAATAAGTAATGTTATGTAAACCTTAGTATCTTTCGCCACGTCATGTTTTGCTTGTCATTTCCAAATCCTGACAAAGATATTGTAAAATAAATAACGAAAGTAAATAGCTCTTCGTTTTTTGCTTATAAATTATTGTTTATTCCTTATACTTACTTATTATGTCGTTGTCAAGTGCTTACCACAACAAGATTTGTTTCTAATCTCCCGCAACATTTATTCATTACTGAATCACAGGTCTGCGATTGGCCCGAAAACGCAGGCTGCGCTAACGCTAACAGCGGAGAGAGCAGCGAAGATACTGACACCACCGAAGCCCCTGCTGTAACCACCGCAGCTCCCACTGATGCCCCTACTACAGAACCAGCCACTGATGCCCCTACTACAGAACCAGCCACCGATTCCCCTACTACAGAACCAGCCACTGATGCCCCTACCACAGCACCAGCCACCGACGCACCTACTACTGAATCTGCTACTGAAGAGACAGAAGCTACTACATCAGCTCCTATAACTGAGGCACCAGAAATTGAATTGCTACCAAACGGATGCCCTGCTGATTTCAATGTCCATCAGCTTCTACCGCATGAAAGTGATTGCGGCAAATTCTATTATTGCGTACATGGGGAGAAGGTTGAGAGGGAGTGCAGAGATGGACTCTTCTTCAATCCTGCCATTCAGGTACTAAAATAAGTTTGGTATGCTGGTACACCTATTTTATTCGCCATTGCACCTGTGACATTTCTGGCGCTCGAATGTAGTGAGTTCTCTGGTGCAATGGCTCCCTTTCGACCTACTAACACTTGCAACAATCTACTATTAAACAATCTGCTACTACTGTTAACAACCTACTATTGGGCATTTCACCGAGCGTTTCAAACGCCGAGACTTCGGTGGCAGCCTTATCACACGAATCTCTTGAGAGACGTGATAAAATTGGACATATTGGTAGTTGACAACTACCAAGATTTATACAGAAAAATTAAGAAATACTCATGGAAATCGCGTAATAATGTTGCCACCGAAGTCACGGCGGTTGAGACGCTCAAAAAATGCTCTATTTCACTACATCTGTAGAAGTAATCAAAGTGCAAGTGATATCAAAACGTGTAACCATCTATAACATGAAAGTGAATATCAAAGATTAATGGAAATTATCGGTGTGCTCTCCAAAATGTATGTAGTCAAATTAGTAGGCATCAAAATGGAGATTAACAAACATTACAAGCTAATTTGCGCTCGGTACTTCGTTTATTGTAGCGGATCTACCATTATCATTTCAAGGTCCGTAAATTATTCTTATGTTATCATGACCATCGTGGTATGAAATTAATTGGAAATTAATGGAAACAATTCCTTTCAAGGTGTGTGACTGGCCTGCCAACGTTGATTGCTCCAATGCTAACAGCAACGAAAATAGCAACGAAAACAGCGGAGAAAATAACGGAAACAGTGAAGAAAATAACGGAAACAGCGAAGAAAACGGAAGCGGAGATAACAATGGGGTCCTAGACAACGGCTGTCCTGCTGACTTCGATGTGCACCAACTACTGCCTCATGAAAGCGATTGTGCTAAGTTCTACTACTGTGTCTTTGGAGAGAAGGTTGAGAGACAATGTGACGGTGGAACCCATTTCAACCCTACACTACAGGTATGTAGAATCAAAAAAGTGGTATGTTAGACATAGATATAGTCTATTATGAACACTGAACAGTGATCAGACTATCGGTGCAAAACATTGAAAAAACTTTTAGAGATGACATATAGCAATGAAAGTTAAATTAGTGGAAAATTTTATTGTATATCGGAATCTTCAATTTCCAGTATGGATATGCATATTTTTTTATGGCTGTAAGTTGTCTTTTATGTCCGCTTAATAAGTTTTGCGAACAGTGCCTAAAAAAATATTATAAAAAATGTAAGTTATATCTTTGAGTAACAGCCTTGAGAACAAAGCTATAGGTATTTTATTATTATAGTTTATAGCTGTACTATCAAATAGATTCTATGTATTTATCTAAAACCATGGGATAAATATATGTATATGTAAAAACGTGATAACAGCATGACAATTGTTTAGTGTTTAATTCTAATGTGTACGACATGTTTCTAATTTAGGTTTGCGACTGGCCACAAAATGCTGGCTGTGCCAACGCTGGCAGCAACGAAAACAGCGCAGAAGACAATGGAAACAGTGAAGAAAACAACGGAAACAGCGAAGAGAATAACGGAAACAGCGAAGAAAATAACGGAAACGGTGAAGATAACGGAAGCGGCGACAACAACGGAGTTCTAGACAACGGCTGTCCCGCTGACTTTGATGTTCATCAACTGCTGCCTCATGAGAGTGACTGCGGTAAATTCTATTACTGCGTGCATGGAAACAAAGTTGAAAGAGAATGCGGACCTGGAACTCATTTCAACCCTGTTGAACAGGTAAATGTGCATTATAAACGTGACACCCCTTTGGGTGTAATTGGCGGACACCGAATATAATCGATATTTTTATCCACCAATCACAGTAATAGATCTTCTGCTGTAATACTTTTAGGTTTAATTATATAAAGTAGTATATTTTTACACGACTGCCAAAAGGAGAGTATATGTGTTCAGTCCCTATGTATGTTTCATATTTTCTTTAAACGCGCAGATCTTCGCGACTACTTAACCGTTTTTAATAGTGTAAGGTATCATTAGAATCCTCGTGACGTCGCGGGTAACATAGGATATGTGACGTCACGTTAAAAACAATATGGCGGCCTATAAATTCAATAATGTCTGAAAAAAAAAAATCAATTTTGAAAAAACCTATCGAGTTTGGAATCAAAATGAAGAGCTCTGAACTGCAATTACGAATATGTATTTAATTTATATGTTTGTTACTTATTCTACAAAAGCCAGATTCATTAAAATACAATTAAAGCACCAAGAATAATATGTCATCCAAATGCTATGATTGGGGTATCAAATTAAAGCATTGTATATGCAGATTGTAAATATATATACAAGTTATATGTTTAAATATATGTTTGAAGAGAAAACTCGAAATGTTCTACATCGCACTATTGAAGTTTTTCTTCGAAGCATAAGACGTGACATGACTGTCACAGTTGACACAGTCATCTTCTTGACCGCTAAGTGTGTATGAACAGATACCTACATTGTACATACGCGCTTGTGGTCAAGGGGTAAAACGCACGGCTGCTACGCAGCGGTCGTGGGTTCAATCCCCGGCTCGTACCGATGAGTTTTTCAAATAACTTATGTACGATATATAATTTGATATACAGTAAGTAAAGTTTTAAGTTCACTCCATGATTTCGATACAAAATACACTTTCGGGGGATAAATAAAATAATAAATAATAAATCACAATAGTATTGTGGCCAAACAAAATTGCTAAATACGTGTTGTAGCATATGCGCATACAATTTCAAATAGAAATGTCTTAACAAAAATTGTATTAAAAACTTATTTTGGATGAAAAACGCCGGCCCACATTAAAGTCTCTTATCTTCCAAACTACGTAGGTACATTATATCTAATTAGTAATTATTAAATTAGGTACATGATAGGTGTTGTAACGCCACTAGAAAACGAGCTAAGTCAGACGATATGGCGTGGCTGGAGAGGAACACTAAAGGGGTTAACATTTGTGCAGGGGAGTTGGTAAGAAGGAAGGTAGGTTTGGCTGGTAAATTGAGTCTCACGCAGTTCGGCCTTCGCCCTAACAGGCAAGCGCGCCGTCGAGCCACGCTCCAGGCCTTTGGCCCTACGCGGCGCTCGGCTTTTAGCCTCCGCATTTTCTCAAAACAATTTTTCGGGCCTGCGGCCCTGAGATTCGTTTTAATGCTACACTTTTCCATCGTATAGCGAAGGAGCGCTGGGCTCTGGTAGCTTGGCCTTCGGCCTTACAAGCCGGCGCCCCTTTGGGGGACACTTCGGGCCTTCGGCCCTACGCGGAGCACGGTCTGCAGCCTTCGCAGGTTGTGGAAACGATCGTTGGGTCTGCGCATCTCCGATTCGTTTTCATGTTAAGTACACTATTTCATCACGTAGTGCGGTAGCGCTGGGCTCTAGCTTCGATTGTTAAGGCAGTTAAGAAGGGCGGTTGTACCGCTTGGGCTCACTCGTCGGGCCTCCGACCCACCGGGCTCGCGTTTGAAGTACCCCGATAATGACGCTCCAGGCCTTAGGCCCTATGTGGAGCTGGGCTTATTTAGAAGCTTGGTAGCTCAATTTTCTTGCAGCTCCTTCTTCGACCTCGCTTTAAATTTCTTCCAAGTGACACTTGGGCCATCTAAGTGAAAGTCTTCTCTCTGGACTCAGGCTCCGGTGGTCCGGGCCAGGGGCTCACCTTTCGGCCTCGCAAGCCAGCGGTCTCCGAGGGACGATTCGAGGTTGTCAAAACGATCGTCGGTTCCATTTTAACGTTACACTATTCCGTCGGCTGACGTGGTAGTGCTGAGCTTTGGCGGCTCGGCCTTCGACCTCGCAAGCTGTCGCCTCTTTGACTGCCGCTTTTGGCCATTGGCCCTACATGGAGCTCGGCTTTCAGTCCTCGCTGGAGTTCGAAGCGAACCGTTGGGCCATCTGTTTCGATTCTTCGATTTCGATAATAGTTAAAAGGGACGGTTGTGAGGACCGTGTGGACTCGCCCGATCACACCGACACAGATATCGGTTTATTTATTTAGATGCTGGGGTGCTTGAAGAAGCATGGTAGCTCAATTTTCTCGCAGCTCGGCCTTCGGCCTCGCTTTAAATTTCGACGCGCTTGGGCCCGGTCCGGTGTCGGTGTGACGCGGTTCGGCCTCCGCGAGCTCGGCTTCCGGCCTTCCACCCTGAATCTCGCCCTGCGGACTCACTCGAAATAGATTTACATTGGTTCTGGTAATGCTCCAGCCCTCACGCGGAGTGCCCTACGGCTTCGCCTAAAATTAGCGGGATTGGAACTTCTCGGGCCCCCGGAGCGAAGCTTCGGCCCTCTGCAGAATTGGTTTTTGAAATTCTATCCAACTTTAAGGAATCTCCAGATTCACTAAAAGGTTTCAAATAAATAAAATAATTAAAAAATTAAAAACCACGACTGCCGTTTTAAGCGAACTGAAAAGTAACAAATAATTCCTTCTTCAGGTTAATTCTTGTGAGCGTGTCTACTTAATAGGCGTTCGTCTTATTACTTACTATATTTTGTTTTGGTTGCAGTCGGGGAACCTTTCATTACGGAAAATATAAATATATGGAGGTTCCCCGACTGCAGCCGAAACAAAATATAGTAAGTAATAACACGAGCGCCTATTAAGTAGACACGCTCACAAGAATTAACCTGAAGAAGGAATTATTTGTTACTTTTCAGTTCGCTTAAAACGGCAGTCGTGTTTTTTAATTTTTTAATTATTTTATTTATTATCACACATTAATGTGTGTGTGCCGGTATTAACTGGTACTAATATGCGTTGTGGTTTCTCGCAAAATACCCTACTAATTCATATCTTTGTGAAATAATTATTACCTACAAAAAAATACTTAAATATAAACTATCAGACGAATGTTAAAACAACAGTGGAGGGAGGTATTAGATTTTTCTTACTATCGATCCTTGCTTTTAGGTTTGTAGTTCACTTACTGGCTCTTAAATATATAGTGGTATGTTAAACGTTAGTTTCATAACGTCATTTGATTGATGGTCTACAAAACCTTTCCTGGGTCCAAATCTTGACAAAGATATTGTAAAACGAGGAAAGTAACAATAGCTCCTTTGTTCCTCACTTATTATTTATATGACTTATATGTACCTATTATATTGTAGTCAAGTACTAACAACGACTAGATTTCGTAGTAATCTCCCGCAACATTTATTCATTATTGAATTACAGGTCTGCGATTGGCCCGAGAACGCAGGCTGCGCCAACGCTAACAGTGGAGAGAGCAGCGAAGATACTGACACCACCGAAGCCCCTGCTGTGACCACCGCAGCTCCCACTGATGCCCCTACTACAGATCCAGACACTGATGCCCCTACCACAGCACCAGCCACTGACGCACCTACTACTGAATCTGCTACTGAAGAGACAGAAGCTACTACATCAGCTCCTGTAACTGAGGCACCAGAGATTGAATTGCTACCAAACGGATGCCCTGCTGATTTCGATGTCCATCAGCTTTTACCGCATGAAAGTGATTGCGGCAAATTCTATTATTGCGTACATGGGGAGAAGGTTGAGAGGGAGTGCAGAGATGGACTCTTCTTCAATCCTGCCATTCAGGTAATGAACTAAGTTTGGGTTACTGGTATACTGGTACACCTATTTTATTAGCCATTGCACCCGAGACATTTCTGGCGCAGTACGTAGTGAGTTTTCTGGTGCAATGGGTCCCTTTCGACCTACTAACACTTACAACAATCTACTATTAAACAATCTGCTACTACTGTTAATATTGGGCATTTATCCGAACGTTTCAATCGCTGAGACTTCGGTGGCACACGAATCTCTTGAGAGATGTATGAATTTTTGGTTATATTGGTATACGTAGTTGACAACTACAAAGATATCCTAAAAAATTAAGAGATACTCACGGAAATCGCGAAATAATGTTGCCACCGAAGTCACGGCGGTTGAGACGCTCAAAAAATGCCCTATTGCACTACATCTGTAGAAGTAATCAAAGTGCAAGTGGTATCAAAACGTGTAACCATCCATAACATGAAAGTAAATGTCAAAGATTAATGGAAATTATCGGTGTGCTCTCCAAAATGTATGTAGTCAAATTAGTAGGCATCAAAATGGAGATTAACAAACATTACAAGCTAATTTGCGCTCGGTACTTCGTTTATTGTAGCGGATCTACCATTATCATTTCAAGGTCCGTAAATTATTCTTATGTTATCATGACCATCGTGGTATGAAATTAATTGTAAATTAATGGAAACAATTCCTTTCAAGGTGTGTGACTGGCCTGCCAACGTTGATTGCTCCAATGCTAACAGCAACGAAAATAGCAACGAAAACAGCGGAGAAAATAACGGAAACAGTGAAGAAAATAACGGAAACAGCGAAGAAAACGGAAGCGGAGATAACAATGGGGTCCTAGACAACGGCTGTCCTGCTGACTTCGATGTACACCAACTGCTGCCTCATGAGAGCGATTGTGCTAAGTTCTACTACTGTGTCTTTGGAGAGAAGGTTGAGAGACAATGTGACGGTGGAACCCATTTCAACCCTACACTACAGGTATGTAGAATCAAAAAATATATCTATATCTATTATGGACACTGAACAGTGATTAGACTATGAAACATTGAAAATTACTTTTAGAGATGACATATAGCAGTGAAAGTTAAATTTTGATTATATATCGGAATCTCCAATTTCCAGTATATGCATATTTTCATCGCTGTAAGTTGTCTTTTATGTCCGCTTGATAAGTTTTGCCAACAGTGTCTAAACATTTTTATTCTAAATAATTAAAGGTATATCTCTAAGTAACAGCCTTGAGAACAAAGCTATAGGTATTTTTATTATATATTTTATAGCTGTTCTATCAAACAGTTTCTATGTATTTATCTAAAAACATGGGATAAATATATGTAAATATAAAAACGTGATAACAACATGACAATTGTTTTGTGTTTAATTCTAATTTGTACGACATGTTTTTCATTTGGGTGCGTATTTTTAGTGGCTAATAGCATAATAACAACCAATTGAAAAATCTTAGTTTATTAATACGAAATCAAGAAAAACGTCAGTACGACAAATATATTGTCACTAAATTTAATTTCGGTTTACTAAAGGTGCTACTAAGAAATACCAAAAATGATCTGTCTTTAAATATCAATCGGTGCTATATTACATGAACGTATGCGGATTACAGGTTTGCGACTGGCCACAAAATGCTGGCTGTGCCAACGCTGGCAGCAACGAAAACAGCGCAGAAGACAACAATGGAAACAGTGAAGAAAACAACGGAAACAGTGAAGAAAATAACGGAAACAGTGAAGAAAATAACGGAAACGGGGAAGATAACGGAAGCGGCGACAACAACGGAGTTCTAGACAACGGTTGTCCTACTGATTTTGATGTGCACCAACTTTTGCCTCATGAGAACGATTGTGCTAAGTTCTACTACTGTGTCTTTGGAGAGAAGGTTGAGAGACAATGTGACGGTGGAACCCATTTCAACCCTATTCTGCAGGTATGTTATATTTGTAAAAAATATAAACTTGATTCTCTATACCTTTACCATCTTACCCCTTCATAAACAACAACAATGAGTTTTTCAAAAACTTATGTACGAAATATCATTTCATATTCACAAGCGCTTTACGGTGAAGGAAAACATCGTGAGGGAACCTGCATACGCCTGCGAAGAAATCCAAGGGTGTATGTGAAGTCCCCAACAAATACTAGGCCAGCGTTGTGACTACGCAAAATAGGCACGTTTGATGTCGAGTTGCGGAAAAAATGACCAGAATACATCAACCACAACAACAACAACAAGCTGTTTAGATTTATTTCTCTCTTTCAGTCTTACAAACATATTGATAAGACAAGCAGTACTTATCGGCTTGTTAAGGCAGACTTTTATGAATAAGGGTTAGAATGATTAAAAAAAATTGTAGCGTGCAAATATTGCTAGTAACTTAACACAACTATAAAGAAACAATGCATTGAATTTGAGCCTGATACAAGTGCGCTAAAAAGAATATATAGCTAAATGGTTAATGTTAGTTAACTATGTACAATTGTTTTGCAATCGGCCAAAATAACATTTTTAGTACATGCCTTGGTGGCTTTTTAGGCTCTAGTGCGAGAAATGGGTAATTTTACGTCAGGTCCAAAACTTCGGAGGGCCATCTGTACTAAAAAACGTCGTACGAGACACGTGCAAAAACGAAATTCGTAACTCGTGTCGATTTAAAACATCGCCACTCTTTTCGAATTTCATGTTTTTCGCACTTGTGTCGTAATGTACTATTATTACTTTAAATACAGGAGATCATTATTTTCTACAAATAAACAAAGAATTATAAAAGAAAATAACAAATTATAACTAAAAATATAAAAGGTTAACTGGAAGAGATCCCTTACAGGGATAAGATCGCCTTTGTAACTGTATTTTTTTTGTAAAATGTGTATTTTTGCCTGTGTTTTGTGTACAATAAAGAATTTACATACAAAATTAAAACTAAAGGTACCTATAAAGATAAAAACCTATTATAAAAAGAACACACCCTCCAGCAGCACAAAATAACTATGTGGCAGTAACTAACTTGGTATGTGAAACATAAGAGATCGAACAATCTTTTAAAATGTATATTCTAGTGTTCCAACTATAAACTTTAATTTTAAGGTCTGTGACTGGCCTGCAAATGCTGGCTGCGCCAACGCCGCTAGCGGAGAATCTAACGAAGAAGATAACGCAGTCAGTGAAGAAACTGGTAACAGCGGAGAAGAAACTGGCAGCGGAGAAAATAACGGAAACGGAGACAGTGAAGAAACTGGAAGCGGAGATGTTGATATTAGTGGAGAAGGTAAGTTGATGATAACTAGGCTTAGGACTTTTCATAGCATATCGTGGTTCTAAAATCCTTAGAGCCGCTATGTGTAAAATTTTCGAAGTCAAAGTCAAAGTATATTTTAATATTAAATATAATGATTTATACCTACTGTGACATCGTTACTGAGTTAATTTTAATCGAACGTAATTAATTTTAAAAATCGAACATGATTTCATAAATCTCTCTTGTCCTTGCCCTTAATCCCAGTTCATCTGGGGTCAGGCCTCCTTGTGCAGCGGCGCCAGGACCTTCTATCCCGGGTTGTCATTGGCGAGATGTCTTGGGCCTTTAGGTCCCTCTCAACAGTAGACCACCACGTGGCAGGTGGTCTGCCTCTTCCGTTGGGCTGTGTTTTGATGTTTAGCACAGTCTTTACAGAGTAGCTCTCTTTCCTTCTCATTACGTGACCATACCAGCGGAGTCTCCCCTCTTTCAGCTTTTCAGTTATTGGGGCTACCTTAAAGGATCCTCTAACATGTTCATTTCGAACTTTATCCAGACGTGTTACCCCGCCTGCCCACCTCAGCATTTTCATTTCTGCCGTATGCACTTGTTGTTCGTGCTTCTTAAGTGTAGTCCAGCACTCTGAACCGTACAGCATTACCGGTCTTACGGCAGTCTTGTAGATCATGCCTTTTGTTTTAATGGGCATTCTAGTGTCGCAGAGTACACAGGATAATGATAGCCATTTCATCCAAGCTGTATTGATTCTGTGGCTTACATCTTCATCGACTCGTGCGTCACTTGTCAGGACCGATCCGAGATACTTGAAGCGGGTGACTCTGGGTTTTGCGGCATTTTCGATATATATGTCGGAGACATGCTTCAGTTGGCGCAGACGTGTACGACATATCGAGTCATCGAACGTCTGAATAGTCTTATTTGCAATGTTTACATTTAATTTGTTAAGAGTGATAAAATCTAGAAAACGATAAGCAATGTTTTGCTTGAGATGTTCTTTGCTTGGTCCATGCAGGTAGACATTAAACGTCATGTTGGGATCTACCCGCCTATGAAGCAGTAGTTTGTGAGCGGACGGTATAAAAGGTCACTAGCGCAGTGATCTGGGATTCATTCTTGATTTAGACTTGGAATAAAGCATTCCAGGGTTGAGTAAATGATGCATGGACGCAAGCTTATAACTCTCCAGTCGTTTTCTATCAGTATAGTTTAAAGTGTTGTAAATAGTCTTGTTTTAAGTGTGTACTTGTTGTGATTATTTAAAGTTTGGAAAATGTAAGACCGTCTGAGTTTCTTGCTGGTTCTTCTCACGACAGAGGTTTATCATTTGTGAACCAGTATAATAAAAGATTGTAATTATTTCCTTGTGTTTAATTATGTGCGTCCATGCATAGTATACACCTTTGTAAGTAGGTACGATGAGTACTTAGCTAGGAATTAAATATTCGCCACCCCCGTTTCTCGGCTGTCCCTCTGACATATATGTTACAACCAAGCTGTTCTGTTCCACCCAGGTCGCACTCCATGTATTCGGTTTTTGTGCGGCTGACACGCAACCCATGTCTTTCTAGTTCCTTGAGCCAAACATCAAAGGTTTTCTGTAGTTGTGACGCTGTTTTCGCTATAAGCACGATATCGTCCGCATACAGCATACACCAAGGTATTTGTGCTTGAAGACTTTTCGTGATGTAATCCATGCTCAGATTAAATAGCAAAGGGCTCAACGCCGAACCCTGATGGACGCCAACATTAACCCGGAATGAGTCGGTTAAACCAACAGGGCTCCTAATCTGTGTGGTCACGTTGTGGTACATGTCGCGTATTAGCGAGATATAGGTCTCAGGTATATTTTGGGCTCGCATAGCTAGCCAGGCCAGTTTCCGAGGAACTCTGTCAAATGCTTTTTCAAGGTCCACAAAAGCAAGGTATAGGTTTTTTCTATTTGACCGGCATTTCTCCATCAGGACTCTGATGGTCTGAAAACAAAACTGACGTTACTATTGAAGTAAATAGACTGCACTTCCCGTTGACGTCACATAGAGCATAGATTAATGATTCGAATTTATAAGTATTTTATCATAATTTAAACTCTTTATTCTACTGATATTGAGATTTAGCCCGAGCAAAATGAAAAGTCACGTGTTTGTACCAGAGCCAATACATTCGAAGTATCATAATTCAATAAAATAATGCAAAAAAAAAGTATTTTACACGAAAACACTGAAAGATGCGAAAGGTTCAAGCGAAGCTCTGTAACGAAAAATACTGTATTTTTGTTCTTTCGTGTTATTTTCATAGCTAATCAGAACCCTGATTTCGATGACAATCGAAATTTGGCTTTTTCTAGTTTGTCTTAAACCTAATTGTCTCATTTTTTTATGGTTTCTGATATAACAAATTTCGTAAACACTATTTATGAAATCAAGTTTGATTTTTAAAATTAATTACGTTCGATTAAAATTAACTCAGTAACGATGTGACAGTAGGTATAAATCATTATATTTAATATTACAATATACTTTGACTTTGACTTCGAAAATTTTACACATAGCGGCTCTAAGGATTTTAGAACCACGATATGCTATGAAAAGTCCTAAGCCTAATGATAACAGACATTATGATATTTTTCTTTGGCATACGACCTCTAATTTTTATAATTGATAATGACAATTTTCTCTTGAGCTAGTTGTGATGGGTGGCAGTTTTACAGATTCTTAATCATAAACAGAAGACACTTAATCATAGACAGGAATTTAACAAGCCGCTATGTATCGTTTGTCCCTTTCGATCTTACAGACATGTTGATAAGATCGAAACGGACAAGGATCATTATTTGGGCGTTTGTTCCGAGTCATTTTCGTGGTCACACTTTTCGCAATAACGGCTGATGATTTTAACTTCGTGTCTGGATATCCTGTAAATGTACGGGACATCTACCAAATAACCGAAACTCACCATAAAGCCTACAGCCAACTCTTAGAAAATGTAACCACGAAAATGAGACGGTTGAAACGCTCGAATAATGACATTAATGACCCACAAGCAATACTTACTTAGCGGCTTGTTAAATTAGGACACATTTATGAATATAAAGGTACGAGTAAGGTTGCTCGATAAGAATTGAATGGCGACTGAAAAGGGGGCTTAACTATTCATGCGCTGCGACCTTATATAACATGGACGTCTAACGCCAGCTCAATAATGCCCCCAAAAACAATTGTTCAATTGTACCAAGGGCAGGACATAGTGTTTTTCTTAACACCGCGCATATTTCGGCGCAACATCTTTGACAAATGTTTATAGAATGTAGCCAATCAAAACTTTGGTGACCCGATCACAACAATTTTTAAATGGCGGTTTAAATTTTTATAGGTTGATTTTGAAATTCGTTGCTTTGATGCATTGAAGAGGGGGTGACAATTGTCAACTAAAATTATATTCAGGACCATTTTTGAAAGGCAATTTAATATGGCGTGCGGCTTCCATGTATTATTTGTTCGTAGTTCCTGCGTCATCAACTTTTTAAATGGAGACTTGGGTAGGCGTGTTTATTGATTGGTTTTATCTTTACTGATTATTCATACTTGTATTTATTGACCAATGGCACGAACTCCACATGAACATTGGGCGGGAAGTCCATGAGAGTAATTATTTTGATTAGATTTGATTTAATGAATGACTACTTATCTACGTTCTTTATAGTTAATTAAGTAGTTGATTACGTTTCTAAACACCTTCGACAGAACAAAGAATGAACAAGATAGGTATAACTTTTAAACCTCAGCATATGAAGTGAAAAATGTTTTAGTATATGACGTTTCGATACATTTTGTGTCTCGTATACCGAAGGTTAAACTAGTTAAGTAACTTAAAAAATCATTAATTACGTATCTTATGATTATTACCTCGAAGGTCGATAACCGCTGGATGCGTATGGAACATGACCGGTCATTGTAACAACCCCAACCGCCGCAAATACAGGGCGTCCCAAAGTTATGGGACATGAAGGGGAAGTACCTAAAATATCGTAGATAGGATATTTTGCTGAAAGAAGACTTTATTTTATTTTGAAAATTAAATAATACCGCATTCAAAAAAAATCCCAAAAAAATGCTTTTTCTAGACATCGAACCTAGGTACTTTATTAGGGAAAAATTTTTTTTTCGTAATTTTATGATGTTATCATTCGATATAAAATGGATATAAAATAACAATTTTTCTTAAGAAACATAGTATCTAAAACTATAAGAATAACCAAACAAGTTTGGTTAAAAATTCGAAAAAAATTGTAATTGGTTCGATTTCCGGGTCAAGCAAGTAATTTTTTGAAAAACTTTGAATGCATTATTACTAAATTTTAAAAATAGCATTACGTCTTCTTTCAGCAAAATACAGTATCTACGATATTTTAGGTACTTCCCCTCCATGTCCCGTAACTTTGGGACGCCCTGTATGTAATTCCAAGGAAAGCATTTGCTTTTGGTTGTCAGCCGACGATCTTCTGTACGTCTTTGATAACTTTCAGATGGCACTGACAACAGCAACGAAATAGACAATGGAAACAGTGAAGAGACTATAACTACTGCAGCACCTTCCACAGAAGTACCAGATAGTTCAGAACTGCTGCCCAACGGCTGCCCTGCTGATTTCAATGTGCACCAACTCCTGCCGCATGAGACGGATTGTGGCAAATTCTACTATTGCGTCCATGGAGAGAAGGTGGAGAGGGAATGCAGAGATGGACTGTTCTTCAATCCTTCTATCCAGGTAATTTAACATTACTGAAACGTTTTTGTGTTCGTGTTTTAAAGACAAACGGGTCTTAATCGCGTAAACTTACGTTTAATTATATCCTGACGTTTCGGGCATGACATTACACCCGTGGTCGCAGGCAGACTGGCGAGAGAATGTATCAACACCTTCGAGCTGCGCGGGTTTTACGAACTACGATTAAGACCAGTTTGTCTTTAAAATATGAGTGATAATCGTGAAAGTTTAAATCAATACATGTTTTTGTGTTCGGTTCGATGGTGGTTGATAGTTAGCTATATTAAAATAGAGATTTTCATATCTGTGGTTGTTTTGCTACCATCTTATTTTGAGATATTCTCAGCAGGTGTAGTCATTTTGTGCCCTAATTCCTATTCACGACAAGTAGATTTGTAGATTCATTTTCTGACATCACCGACCTGATCTAGAATTTTATTTTAAGTGGTCCCAACTGTTTTTCTTTTTTGGTTTGTACAATAATTTCTACTGAAAATCTCGAGCTCTTTCGATATTCATATTTTTTTTTTTTTTAAACTGTCCTTACTTTTTTTCATTCCGTTCCGTTACAAATTTTTCATACATATTGCATGCCGGTACCTGAATGAAAATATCAAAAAAATGAGGAAATTTTGGGATTTTTTATTCTTCTATCAGGATCGGATTGCTTGTGATTCTGAATATAATTTACAAAAAAAAAGTTGGGACGACAACTTTAAATAAAACGGTCCTTTTAAGTTTGATAAACTTTATCACAGGCTAAATTCATTTTTTCAAACCACTACGTCTTCTACGTCTTGTAGTGCTTTAGTGCCCAGTGCTTTATAATTGGGACCTCTCAGAAACATATCACTCGCACATAAAACACGTGAATTACGTTACAATTTTAAATCACAACCAAAAACTTCAGGTGTGCGACTGGCCCGCAAACGTTGACTGCAAAAACACTAACAGTGGAGAAAGCACCGGTAGTGGAGAAACCAGTGCAGAAGGTAGCGGAGAAGGCAGTGAGGAAAACGCTGCTAGTGGAGAAACCAGTGGAGAATCTGACACTCTGCCAAATGGGTGCCCTGCTGATTTTGACGTGCACAAGCTATTGCCCCACCCTTACTATTGCGATAGGTTCTTCTATTGCGTCAATGGAGCTAAAGTGGAGAGGGAATGTAATGGTGGAACGCATTTCAACTACGCAATTCAGGTAAGTGTCCTTAAGTTGTTTCATACAGTCGACATCAGATGAAAACCGCCTGAAGGCTGAAAAACATCTAAGCACACACTTTAACGCCATAAACCTGCTGAGATATTTATGAGCACATTGGCTGCTCCAATATATCTGATGACGACTGAACACGCCATGTTCGCTACCTAAAAGGTTCTGTTATAGCGATAAAACCTTCTATAACATCTAGTTGACTTACTATTTCCTCATTTACTCTCAGATACTAGTGTCAAATCTATGGAGTTTTAACACATCCAAGAGTAAGCGTTAGCCTTCGAATGAAAGTTGGTGAAATCGAGACTGATCAAATAATTATTACTCCTTGGATCCCTAAATAACAATTATAACAAAATTGGAGCCCCTACAATTTTGCGACGCGCAAAAACCCAGAAAATCATTGGATTTGGTATTTCGCATTAGAAAAAATCCTTACAAAAGCTTTGTGACACAAAACACATATTATAGGTAAAGTTCTGAATACTTCATTAAAAATATACATGTCTTGATCTTTGGAATTTCAGCATCGTAGGCCAAATTTCATCATAATTAACGCATCACATTAACTCTTCTAGACTTGCGACTGGCCAGAAAACGTGAACTGCGTCGGAGGAGCCGGCTCTGAAACCGCTTCTTCCGAAGAATCCAAGTCGGAAGAGGCCGTAGAGCCGATCCTGCCCAACGGCTGCCCATCTGACTTCGATGTCCATCAGCTGCTGCCACATGAGACGGAGTGCGGGAAGTACTACTACTGCGTTTTTGGAGAGAAGGTGGAACGGGAATGCGGACCTGGCACGCACTTCAATGCTGCTTTACAGGTAATGTCGCTTAAATTATGGGTCAAAATTATTTTGGTTGTCTTGTTTCATACCACTCTGTCACGCTTTTAGTTGTTGTTTCGACTCAGTATATAAAAAAATCCGGTGCACTTGTATTTCTTTTTCACGCTAGATTTTAATCCATACGTCAATAATTAGAAACAAAACATCATCTCATACAAAAAACACAACTGTGTCACGTTTTTTAGGGACGCAAAATAAGACAACGAAAAGAATTTTGACCCTTATACGTGATGGATTTGTAATCCAGATTACAAAGTACGCGTACAGGGGCCCATTTCTCGAAAGCATGTAACTTGCAATACAATTGAAAGTCCTTATCTAATTAATAATGTTAAAAAGAGACTTCCACTTGTGACAAGCTTTCGAGAACCGGGTCTAATTTACAGAAGTAATCAGATTTATTTTTGCCAAAATCTGCTGAAGGCTGTATGACAATCAAGCCACCTTAATACCACAAATGGAAAGACCTGGCTATAATAATAAATTAACACAGATGTTTAATGCCTTATTTGTGAATAGACAAAGTGCTACACTTATGTCATTCCTTTTTATTTTGTCTACTTCTATAACCATTGTCGACTAAGGGATTCAAGTGTCACTGACTATTATTTGATAAAAGATTGATGATGGGCAGCAGCGTCATCATAGTGGACACATTACTGCGATCGCCAATCCGCTTGCCTAGCGTGGCGATTATGGGCATTTACCTCCTAATGCGTTTATACGCATACTTAATAGGAGAGGCCTACGTCCAGCAGTGGACTATCATAGACTGATGATGATGATGATGATTTCCATAATATGGGTAACTTTTGTGTTATTTCTACTCAGATCACGAGCTCTTTCGATCGCAATTTGAAAAACATGTCCCATGGATTTTTTCCTATTTTGTTTACTATTTCCCATACACTTTGTATGGCATTATCAAAGGTGGAAATCCGGAAAATCTGTGGAAATATTGTGAATTTTTGCTTTTGGGATCGAAAGAGCTTGTGATTCTGAATAGAATTAACCCAAAATTTACCCGTAAATTCACAATTATGAAAATGGACAAAATAAAAAGCAATGCTCACGTCTCGGAATTAATTATTAAATTGACAAAACATTACAGGTTTGCGACTGGCCTCAAAACGCTGGCTGCGAAAACGCTGCCAGCGGAGAAAATGGAAACAGTGAAGAAACGGAAACCACTACTGAAGTGAACAGTCAAGAAAATGGTAACAGCGCTGAAAATGGAAACAGTGAAGAATCTGAGACCACTACTGAGGTGAACAGTCAAGAAAATGGTAACAGCGCTGAAAATGGAAACAGTGAAGAATCTGAGACTACTACTGAGGGAAACCAAGAAAGTGATGGTAACGAAACATCAGACAAATGCGCATCTTCCTGCAATGTCCCTGCTTGGGCTCACGAGCACGATTGTGACAAATTCTGGCGCTGTGATGGACCTAACGCTGTGCTAGGGACATGCGCTGAAGGTTTACATTTCAATGTGAATACGCAGACTTGTGATTTCATTTGCAATGCTGGTTGTGTCAGAGATGACGTGCAAACTACGGCGGAGCATGATGGTCTGAAATTGTTCCTCCCTTGGGATAAGGTGGACACGACTATCAGGAAATTGTATCTTGGACAGTAACTTAATGTGTTTATTAAAGGTACCGTAAAATGAGGAGAGTTGGGTCGAATTCGAAGTTCAAAACTTGATAAGGGGCGATTGTAAATAAATTGAACTAGTTAACCCTTTAGCATTCAATTCCGAACCAACCTTACATGTTTCTTAATTGATTCGGTTTTGTTTTTTATATGACGGCAAATATGTTGCCAATACCCATTAAATAGTTAATGATTTTTTTTTTGACATCTTTTTCTACTGCCAAAGCATGTTGGTCAGAGTATACACTCTAATTGTATATAACAAATAAACTATGTTTTTATTGATTTCCGTTAAATTAAAGGGAAGCTTATTTAGTTCAAAAATAATAAATTTGTCTAAGAAACTAGTGTCTTAACTGTTACTGTTATTGAGTTATTACATAAATAAGTTTAATGACTGAACAAGTGTATTGCAACCTTTATACTGAGATATATTTATTTCCAAAAACAAGAACAAAGTATGAATACAGTAAAAATAAATTAATTATAAATAAAAAATTTGCCCCAGGTCCTGCTGGGGAGGTAGAGTGCCCAGAAGGCTGGCCGCATTGCCGCGCTGGACTGCTATGCTGAGTCGTTGCGCGAAATACTGGCCAGCCCTCTGGTCACCCGACGCCTCTATAAGGCGCTTGGAGATGTCCCTATAGAGGCGCCGCGCACTTGGCCCCCACGGCCCTAGTGTTTCAACCCCAAACGCCGCAAATATGTAGCTGCTACCGAGGGCAGCATATTTGCGACGCTTGAGGTCTTCTGCTAAGGATGCCGCCGCACCAGCATTAACACTGGTGCTTGGAATATGGGACGGCGCCAGGGTATCTACACATGTAGCATCCCAGACAAGGGGCCGACCCATACTCCAAGGCAACAACGTCATCCCATCGGGCCTTTTGCCGTCGTCCCTAACCAGTCCGTTGGGCTCAAGGACTGCTGGTACCTTGGCAGTGACAAGGGCCCTTCGGATGACGTCGTTAATGCTGGCATGGCGTGGGATTCTCCCAGCGCTCCGACTACATGAGAGGCCGTGGTGGCCCAGACTATCTACCATAGCCCCACATTGACAACTGTGGGGCATATTTGTTGATGCCCCTATTCTAAGGCACGCGGACAACCGGAAGGTATTATTGTCCAGCAATGTGCCTATTGTGGAGGATGGGAGGGCCTGCAGCCACAAACCCGACTCCCATTCCGCGGTTGCAATGAGACGAGCTCGATCTGCCGGACCAAGCGCCGTGTCTAATAGGCCGGTCTTGGTTAGACGACAGAGAGGCTCGTCCCACTGTCTTTGTGAACACGGGTTGGCAGGCGGGTTCGTGTTGGGGCATGTTAGGGACCATACATTCTTGGCTTCGGCACAGTGTGCTGTCTCTAGGACCCCTATGGAAGGGGCTAAAATTTTCCCAATGAGACTTTGAGCACCGTGTACCGAAGCCAAGAAAGCAGGTAGCGCCACGCTGGAAATTTTGCGGATGCCCAGGCCGCCGAACCTAATGGGTAGACTAGCCTGGGCCCATGTTCTATCGCCGAAAGATATGTTGAAAATGGAGGTGAGGGTTTCTAAAACTAGATTATCCAGATTCGATAGCAAAATGGGATGTTTCCAGATATGGGAACCACGGAGGACATATGTAAATTTTGGAACAAATAGACAATGTTTCATGATACAATATGCCGAATGAATTGTAATATTGGTTAAACGATGGGAGGAAGCCTTGAAATTTTGGATTTTTGTGTTCATAAAGTTTTCAAAAGATTGGTCCATGATGGGACAACCGAGGAGGTGGAGGGATTCTTTTTGGATAATTTTGATATCTGGTGCTAATTGTTTAAATCTGTCTATTACTTGTTCTTTATTTAAGCAGGATTCTATTATAAAAAGTTCACATTTTGAAAAATTTAGTAATAGGCCGATTGCTTTAAAGTCAGTTATTAACGTTTGTAGATCATTTAATACGGAATCTGCTTCACCTCCGATAGTCCCATCATCTAGGTACCATATATTTAATTTGGAATTTAGTTTTTGGATGATGGGGTGTATGGCGAGGCTAAACATTGCTGGACCAAGTGGGTCGCCTTGTTGACAACCTACGGAAGAAAACAAAACGTTAGATCTGTATGATAATTTAGATGGAGAACTATAGCACTGCCAAAGAAACTTGTAGGTCAAAGGAATTTTATCTTTAATTTGGGTCAACAAGGCACCCCTATCGACGGAATTAAAAGCGTTAGAAACATCCACCTTCAGTAGATTTATTACATCCGAATGAAACTTATTTCGACATGTGTCGTCAGTCACCTGAGATCTTATTCTTAAGAGTCTCTTACACTTACCATATTTCATTTATTATGTATGGAAACGAAAAAATTTTTTTTTCGAATTCGTCTAAAAGTAATATACCAGGGTACTTAGCCAAGATGCCAATCGCTAGCGCTTAATAGCGTAACGTAGTTTTCCCTCTCTGTCACTCTTTCATATTAGTGCGACAAAGACAGTTAGCTGCGATTAACGATGAAGCGCTAGCGATTGGCAACTTGGCTAAGCACCCAGGTAGCTCCAATTAACGTACCCTGTTAGCAGCCTGTTACATTTAACGGAATTCAAAAAAACACGGTGTATTATTTAACTCTAGGTTAAAAATCCTGTTTACCCATCTTTCGCCTCTATTAATTTCAACTGGCCCCGCTAAACCTACTCACCCCATTTTACGGTATAAAGAAAATTTTATTTATATTAGTCATACCAACAATTGTAAAGCTTATTTTTGGGCTGATTTTTCAATATCTATTAAAAAATGTCCGACTATCACTATGGTTTTCTCAAGTCATGAGAAAATTAGGACATAATGTTAACTGAGGATTATAAAATCAGCACTAAATTACGTTTATTTATTTATATCTATTGATTATTGACAAATAAAAACACTGTTTGAATTATAATTGTTTTTATTTCATAAATAAATAGCACCTTCGTTTTTGGTAATATAATTTACAATTTACTGTAAGAATCTACAGTAAAAATATCAAAAGTAGTTTCTTAAAGACTTATAGACTAAATAAATTGAGTACAAAAATAATATCATTTTGTATTATTATATAGTTTCTAAATCTATTGCTCTTTTGGGAAATCCTACGAATAAAAACCTAATTAATAACGTATAAATAATAAACTATGAAATTTAAACACATAGGGTCTTAAAATATTTATTTTCTGTCCTACAGCCGGCAAACAGCACATTGCCGGCCGCTGCACTAAACTAAGTAGCCGCCGGCCGGCATCGTTGAGCAGAAAAATAGTATACACACCTCGCCCGTTAAATGGGAAAGCCTCGGATCACGTGTTTGTCTACAATTACACGTCGTCCGAGACATTTTCCACTTAAACGGCCTTGGCATGTAATCTAGAATTTCTTTATTTTTATATTATGGGCAGAGTATTGCTCGTCTATTCGAGCACTGAAATTTTTGCCTTGTAGACTTTTTTGCCCGACTATAATATTTAATTATTGTTTTGTATCGGAAAATCGGAATCTCTCTATTGGGTTAGACAGAATTAAAATCAAAAGAACTTAGAAATTAAATGGTTGTTTTACAATTAGACACTCGTTAACAAAGAAATAATCAAATTCACAACAACGAATTTCACACCTCATCTTTAGCATTACGATTTTCCCTACTAGCTATTCACTAATTTTTGTACACTTATAACTCTTATAAGATGACTATAATAATACAATGTCGTAGTTTTTAACAGTCATTTACAGTTTTAATAAAATTTGGTTTAAATACAGACTTACAAATTTATGACAACTATTTTAATATTTACATAATTACAACAGTCATTTTAAATTCTCTTGGTCCCTTTTTTGTCAAAAAATACAAATAACTTTTAACAATAGTATGTTTCGTCCGGTTTACGTCCTTCCAATAAAAGTTTATTCGGTTTTAATTTTGGCTGTCTGCGCATTCGTTAGCCTCCATTACCTGAAAAAAAAAATATCTTGAGACATCTTACACAAATCGACCTAGTCCCAGTCCCATGGTAAGCTCAATTAAGGCTTGTGATGTGGGTGCAAGGCGACGATATACATATGTATAGATACTTAAATAACAGCCATGACCACCAAGAAACAAATATTTGTGATAAATAAATACACAAATAATGCCCTCGCCGGGATTTGGACCCGGAATCTCCAGCTTCGTAGGCAGGGTCACTACCAACTAGGCTACGGAGGCTGACAAACAAGAAAAGAAAAAGAAATAGAAGTCGCATTAAATAACGTATGTCGCGTGTTGACAGCAGTAATTTGTCACCAACCCCATTCTTCCTGTGGGTGTCGTAAAGTCCAAGAAGGGATTGGAACGTTACCGGGCATTCGATTATAAAATATTGATGATGGGCAGCACTGGCAGCAGTGAACACACTACTGCGATCGCGAAACCGCTTGTCCAGCGTACCTCCTAATGCCTCTTTACGAATAGTTAATAGCTGAAGCCAGGAGTAACCTACCTCGATCAGTAGACAACTTTTATTTATTGTCTTTGTCTATTTTTGCTTCAGTCTACTGATAGAAGACTAAAAAAAGTAGTGACTTTTCAGATGTGGAATGTGGGCTGATTCCATTCAGAATCACAAGGTAATTCGGCCTAGATTCCACTTTCTTTCCCTTGATATATCAGAAGAAGAGATACGGAGCTTTAGCTGTTTCATTTTTATCTGTGTCAACTGATGAAAAGTCTAATCAGCCAATATGATGCTCGAAACATACAAGTAACAAGGAGTTTTTCAAAAAAACTTATGTACCATAATATCATTTGATTCACAAGTGCTTTACGATGAAGGAAAATATTGTTAGGAAGCCTGCGTACACCTGCGAAGATATTCAAGAGTGTATGTGAAGTCCCCAACAAGTACCGGGCTAGCGTTGAGCCGTACCATGAAGGTGTATTTAGACCAAATGAGCATTCGCTCATTCTATCCCCCTACGAATTTCGACGAATCACGTTTTGTGTAACGAACGAATTTCTTAGAGTGGGGGGTAGAATGAGCGAATGCTCGTTTGGTCTAAGGGTGAAGACATATTTATCAGCGTACGCATTTTGTCCATAGAAAATGTCAGTTTAGTATGGGACCGCGTCCAGCTTTCCGCACGCGTACGCATGCTTACACGTTTCATACTAAACGGCCAATTTTATTAGACAAAATGCGTACGCAATTACGCATGCTGATAAATGTGTCTTCACCCTAAATATACCTTTTGATATCGAGTTGCGGGAAAAATGGCCAGAATAGAACAACAACATACAAGCAGTGAAAGGACTGAAGGCATAAGAAGTGGATAGTAGAACTTACTCGTTTAACTTTCTTCCCATTGATAGACCAGAATGTGGTGGTGACGGTGGTTGGCTTCCCAGTCCGGGAATCGAACACCCGACAGCTGTCGAAGGGGGGGCAGTAGAGATGGAGGGAGACAGCGCCGTCGGCGTGCGAGGGGTTCTCCACGCGATGCAGGCCTAGGGCATCTGAAAAATTATGGTAATGATTAATCGTCGGTTAGCAACCAAAACTTAGTAACAAATCTTACTTGAAATAAAGCTCTTATCTCAGTTCTGATTCAGTACTGACATATGAGGTTGCTAAGAGTAGTGACAGTTTTTATAGTGACTTTAGATTGTCAGCCGATGATTTAGCCGATGATACTACATAATGAGTAACAACTTTCTTCACCACAGCCGAAAGTAAACGAGTTTCTTTTAAACATGAAGGTGCAATATTTATTCAGTTTACCTTGTTATTTCAAATATAACGTACCGTTAATATAGCAAACATCGTTAAGTTCCAGTCTCGCTCTCCCTATCTCTTTCATGTCCCCTGCGTCGTATCCGCCTTCCTCTTCGCACGGGCAGCCATCTTGGTCCTCCATTTTGTCGCAACAACTTTTATTTTTGAGTTTTTTTAGAACTTCTGGTTGGACGTGATCTGGCCAGTCGTATCTGAAAAATATTTCACTTTTAAATAAATAAAAAAATTAGTGTGCAGAGACTTAACCCCCTATCTACGAACAAATAAAACATGGAAGCCGCACGCCATACTACATTGTCATTCAAAAACGGTCCTGAATTATAGTTGACAAGTGTCACCCTGTCTTCAATGCATCACGGCAATGGATTTCAATGTCAACCTATAAAAACTTAAACCGCCCTTTAAAAATAATTGTGATTGGTCCATCAAAGTTTTGGTTGGATTTATTCTATACACATTTGTTAAAGATGTTGCGCCGAAATATGCGCGGTGTTAAGAAAAACGCTATGTGCTGCCCATCTTGGCATCGTACAATTGTGTTTGGAGGCATTTTTTGAGCTGGCGTTAGACGTCCATGTTACGTATTATGGTCGCAGCCCCTATTCAAAAATGTCTTCTAACTTAGCAGCTTGCTAAGTTAGGAGAAGGCCGTGTGGTGACGGCAATAAGAATACATTTGTCACCAACTCTTTCCGCGGGTAAGAGCCGACTAAGTAGTCCGTGGGCTAGTCGGTCTGAAATTAGAAAACGGTATAATTTGGGGGTACCAAGTGTTCTTTTTACAGTAGTTAAACATATTCATAAGGATGTTACAAAAGTATGATAGACATCTCAAAGTGGTAGCTAATAGGCATACGGGCTATTTCAAGATTTCCGTTGTATGACAGGTATGGTTAAAATTAGGAAGTACAAATTTTCCTTTTCACGGCTGTTAGGTAAGCTTATAAAAACGTCAAAAATGCAAGATTGCCATTTATAAGTGCTACGTAACAAAAATGGGAGCCAATCAAAAATGGTGGATCTCAAGTTTTACAAAATCAAGTATATCTCGAGACCTATTAAATATATCTAATTACTCTCTTGAACAATATTAAAGGCATATCTGTAAGCTTCATATTTTGCATATATACACCATATTGCTAAAACCAACCATTAATTAATTATGACCAAATTTATGAAAATTTCGTGATTTTTATTTTTTTTAGCTATGCTTGCAGATATGCCTTTAATTTTGTTCAAGAGAGTAATTAGATATATTTAATAGTTCTCGAGATATACTTGATTTTGTAAAACTTGAGATCCACCATCTTTGATTGGCCCCCATTTTTGTTAGGTAGCACTTATAAACGGCAATCTTGCATTTTTGGCGTTTTTATAAGCTTACCTAACAGCCGTGAAAAGGAAAATTTGTAACCTCCTAATTTTAGCCATACCTGTCATACAACGGAAATCTTGAAATAGCCCGTATGCCTATTAGCTACCACTTTGAGATGTCTATCATACTTTTTTAACATCCTTATGAATATGTCTAACTACTGTAAAAAGGACACTTGGTACCCCCAAATTATACCGTTTTCTAATTTCAGGCCGAGTAGCCCACGGACTAAAGGGACTGAAGTGACACCGACCATTCATTGATAGAAGATGGGAAGCAGCGTCATCTCTGGACACACTGTACTAAGCTATCAAACTTCAGAGAGCTTGAAAAAAATATTGTAATAAACTTTAAAAAACAAAAAACCAATGCCTTTGTATTACGAGTACATGTCAACATATTTTTGAAGCTTCACAAAGGTAAATGAACATTGACCGTCTCATTATCTGTGTTGACAACAAATGGAAAACTACTTATCACGAGATATAAAGGTTATCCTATTTTTAGCGAAGCTGTTGCCAGGGTTCAAGGATTGGAAGATCAGGTGATGATGGCCTCTCTTTTGAGCTACGCGTGACTTTCGCACTTGCATACTTGACAGAATGAGACGACGAATGAAAAGCACGGGACCATCGTAATAAAATTAATAAGCCTATATTAGAACAAGCAGCGACCATATATAACATGGACGTCTAATGCCATCTCAAAATTGCCTAAATACAATTGTTCAATTGTGTCAAGATGGGCAGGACATAGCGCTTTTCTTAACATCGCGCATATTTCGGCGCAACGTCTTTGACAAATGTTTATAGAATATAGCCAATCAAAACTTTGACAGACCAATCACAACTATTTTTAAATGGCGGTTTAAGTTTCTATAGGTTGATATTAAAATTAACCGCGATACATTGGAGAGGGGGTGACATTTGTAAACTAAAATTCAGGACCGTTTTTGAAAGGCGACGTGCGGCTTCCATGTTTTATTTGTTCGTAGAGAGTAGGTAAGCAATGGACATATAAAAAGGATAGTCACTAAACAACAAGGTAAGGTACTCGTCTTATCAAATGTGAGTACCTAAGTGATGTAATGAGTTATCGACTATTTTCTCGCTTAAGAAACGAAAACGACAAATACAGATCCCGTGTCTGTGAACACATATAAACTGCCTGCGAGTAAACTTTCTAAGATAATTCACTAGCCAGCGAAAAAAAAACTTGCCGAACGCTACTCTATCGAGTACTCGTTCATCGTTATCGATGGGAGTACTTAAGACTAAAGTCCTCGTCAGATTGGAAGTTAATCGTGACATCTGTGTGTCAGATCAACAGATCAACACATTATCTAACCAAAATAGTACATTACGACACAAGTGCGAAAAACATGAAATTGGAAACGAGTGGCGATGTTTTAAAACACGATCGATAGGGAGTGTCTTAAATTGACACGAGTTACGAATTTCGTTTTTGCACGTGTCTCGTACGACGTTTTTTAGTGCAGATGGCCCTCCGAAGATTTGAACCTGACGTAAAATAACACACTTCTCGCACTAGAATTCTTTACCGGCACATGTGTTTCCGCATACCTATAAGTTGGGACCCTTTAAACGAAGCGTGAAGAAGCATCTAGCGGGCCAGCAAGGCGGTGGCAACTAACAGGTTACTGTTTGTCTCCTGTTCGTTGCCGCCGCGATTTGGGCTCTATTTTTCACTTACGATCAGGTGGAGTGGAGCCACTTTGTTGTGCCAACATAAAAAAAAAAAAAAAACTAGAGCCTAAAAACACACCATCTGTACTAAAAAGCATATTTTAGATCTTAAAATTACAAAGAGCCTGCGAGTATAGCGAAAGATTTTAAGCACGCTTTATAAATTTACGTGAAAATTGCAATAAGTATTTGTATGACCTAAGGCAACATTTCATCATTATATTATTAATTATTATTAATATGAGGTATTGTTTATAAAAGACAGATAACCGCGAAAACCGCGAGTTTCTGGCAAACTTAGGATATGGCAAAACCGCAGTCGGATAATCTCAAAAATTTTACGCTATCAACGTGTTCATGTGTCAAAATACCATAAACAGATAAAAAATAATAACCAACTTTATCATAAAAGCCACAATCGGGACCGAACCGGTTGAGAGGTTAAATGAACCGTTGTTAATGGAACAGAATGATCTGGACAAGAGGTTATCGGAATGAGTGTATCTTGTATTGTTCTGTCATTTGAGTGAATAGGAAGATTCTCGAAAGGTCTAGAGAAACAGGACACAGACAGGACACAGGAATGTGAATTACCAAAAAAAAATAGCTTAAGACCTTAGTCCAAACAAAAATCAAGATCGCGTTTTTTAATGTGGCGAAGGTAGACAACTGAGCTCTCAACCCACCTGATGGAAAGCAGGAACTGAGGCCCATGGACATAGTGACCAAAAAATCGCCTGTGCGCTGCCTACCCTGAGGATTTAGATGGATTGCGTCTATGCTAGTAATTACACCGGCTATCTAACCCCAAACCGAAACACAACAGTGCAAACACTGCTATTTAGCGGCAGGTTAACGAGTAAGACGGTGGTAGTGGTAGCTATCCAGGCGGACCCTGCACGAGGTGCTACAACAGCAAATCAATTGTGTTATGAAAGTTAGGCATACTAATTATACTTGTACTCTGTCCAAAAACCTTTGGCAAAAAAAGGCGTCATATTTAAAAACGTAGGCGCGTATTGTTGATCGCTCAAAGAAAATTTATATTTGTCGCCTTTTTTCACTGCCAAAGGTTATTACACTTTAAAATAGCTAGCTATTTTGTATTTTGGACTACTATTACGTATGTTGATCTATTGTACTGGTGAAAAAGTAACCCTGTATTTCTCAGATTTTGGGACTCATAATTTAACAAAAAAAATATGACGTTCAATTTTGTATTCGTAGAGTTTGTTATACCTCAGCATCAAGTTTTGAGATAAATTCACAAAATAAATGTATTCAGGGACATACCTGACTTCATTCAAGGTTCCAGAAAATATTTTCATGAAACAGTATACTCAAGACTCGAATACAGCTTAGCACAGACTGCTTTTGAGATACTTCATCCAAATCATACATCAACAGCTTACCCATTGCTGGACATAGGCCTCTCCTATTAACTATGCGTATAGAGGCATTAGGAGGTAAATGCCCATGATCTTCACGCTGGGCAAGCGGATTGGCGATCGTAGTAATGTGTTCACTATGATAACGCTGCTGCCCATCATCAATCGTTTATCAATAAATGGTCAGCGCCACTTCAATCCCTTAGTCGTCTCTTACGACACCCGCAGGAGGAGTTGGAGTGGTGGCAAATGTATTCTTACTGCCGTCACCACACGGCTTTCTGTCACTCTTTCATATTAGTGCGACAAAGCCAGTTAGCTGCCTTTCGTTTGCGATTGACGGTCGGAAAAACGGCTCAAACGGCCGTGTACAGTTTGAGCCGTTTTTCCGTCACGGCACGTTTTGAGATAAGCTCACAAATGTATTCACGGACATACCTGACTTCTTCGAGGCTTCCAGAAAGGATCTTCATGAAGCAGTGCGAGTCGGCGTGGTCGTGTATGGGAGATGCGTGGCCGGCACCCCAGCAGAGGATCATGATATTGAAGGCTCCATTGCCAGCATCCACCAAGTTGCGAGTGTAGCTGAAGGTGAAGAACAATTATTATATTAATACAGGGTTACTTTTTCATCGGTACAATAAATTTTACCATATCATTGCTATCGAGAATAGATCACATTATTTATCAAATATAATTAACACATTTTCTTAAATTTATCCTTCATGCAAACGTAACATAATGGGTGCACTAATTACAAGGCGTCAACGGTGCGGTATGACGAAGGCGGCGGGAAGGGGTGATCCAACCATTGCGCGATGACATTTTAAACAAACAGTTGACAGTTCGTGTGTTTTGCTAGTTATGCGTTTTGGTAGTAACAAAAAATCCTAGTATTTTGGATTACTATTACGTATGTTGATTTATTGTACTGGTACAATAAATCAACGCTGTATATTTAAGTGGAGAAAAAAAGTGTTCATTCTCGGTATTTCTCAGGTTATGGGGCTCAAAATGGCCCGCCTAAAATAATAAATATCTTGGGATATCTTACAAAAATCGATCTAGTCCCACGGTATAACGGCTTAGTCTTATGGTAGGAGCATAATTTAAGTAACATAATTTTGCATAAAACCGTCGTGACTCAGGGGACCGTAACCATGGCAATAGGCAATACAGACAGAAAGAAGGTGATTCGCCCATTTATAATGGACACGCGAATGCGTTCGCCAATCCGCTTGCCCAGAGCGTAGAGATTAGGACTTTTACCTTCTATATGAGACCATACACATAAATAATAGGAGAGGTCTTTGTTCAGCAGTGGATAAAGGTGTATTCAGCCAAACGAGCATTCGCTATTCTATCCCCCACTCTACGAAATCAACGAATCACGTTTTGTATAACAATTTCGTAGAGTAGGGGGTTAGAATAGCGAATGCTCGTTTGGCCTGAATGCACCTTAATATCTAACAAGCATTGATCGGCTTTTTGGATTCTCCCGGCGGGTCTCCTATAACTTGAAAAATATTTCTGTTTCATAAAGTATGCTCTTGTGTGTATAATACAATAGTTTTAAATACTGTTTTATAGTCATACCCGTAATTTTTTTATACGCGAAATCCCGCTAGGGGGAATCAAAAAAACCGATCACTGCTAATAATATACACCGTGTTTCTTTTGAATTCCGTTAATTTTAACAGGCTGCTTAGTACGTTAATTGGAGTTACCTGGTATATTGCTTTTAGTCGAATTGGAAAAAAAAATGTTTTTCGTTTTCATACATAATAAATGGTAAGTGTGACATAACCTTAAGAATAATATCTCAGGTGACTGACGGCACATGTCGAAATAAGTTGCATTAAGATGTAATAAAGGTTGCAATATACTTGTTCAGTCATTAAACTTATTTTTTTAATAACTCAATAACAGTAAGAGTTAAGATACTAGTTTCTTAGACAAATTGATTATTTTTGACCTAAATAAGCTTCCCTTCATTTTAACGGAAATCAATAAAAACACGGTGTATAGTATTTATTTTAATTTAGACTATACTCGTAGTCGAAAAGCTGAAACCACGCCTTTAAAAGAAGATAAATTTGACAACGCATGTTCACATTTTATTTAGATAAGTAGGCGATTGATTATAATATTATGGACATTCGACTGATACGGTTTTGTTTTGACAAAAATATTGAGCAAAGATAAGATTATTTGTATAACCTCATAGAAACAGTTGACGTCATACATATCACATCATCAGTCTATTACAGTGTACTGCCCATAGTGCCCATAGTCCTCTCCTTACGCGTAACTATCAAAGCAGATAGAGTTCAAGTATATCAAACAATTAACATTAATTGAATTTGTTAGTTACGCGGTATTGCACTATCCCCGAGGATATGATTAGTGCGACAAAATGTCGCCGCGAGATAGACTATCTATCTTTAACAAACTATATGAATAAAATAGGGATGGATAGTCTATCTCGCGGCGACATAATTATTGTCGCACTGATCATGTGCTAAGCCTACTGGACAATGCATGCTTGTACTATTTAAGTAGCCGAATTTTGCATAAAACCAGCGTGACTCAGGCGACCGTAACCATGGCAATAACAGACAGAAAAAAGTTGATTCTCCCTCATACATGTTGTATGGCGGTAACTGAATGGAAAGTTCAAGGAATGTATGTTTTTAAATGGACATAATTTTCTAGTTAAGATAAGATAAGATGTTTATTTGTTATTGTAGTTGTATGAATTAAACGAAACAAGTTTTCTAAGGTTCAGATTAGATCCTCACGAAAATATTGAATCGTCATGGAAAAAATCTGTATCAGGAACCCAATTTACATTTTATTTGGCACTTGGTAACGCCGCGGTATTTGCCAGTTATCACTTAGTTGTAAATTATCCTACGAACAAGTAAAACATGGAAGCCGCACGCCATACCAAATTGCCTTTCTATATCAATCTCTCGTCCCTGCTAGAAAAATATCGAGGTATAGTAATGAATTTCGATGTCAACCTATAAAAACTTAAACCGCCATTTAAAAATAGTTGTGATTGGTCCGTCAAAGTTTCGATTGGCTATATTCTATAAACATTTGTTAAAGACGTTGCGCCGAAATATGCGCGGTGTTAAGAAAAGCGCTATGTCAGCAGACAGTTAAACAATTCTGTTTGGGGGCATTTTTGAGCTGGCGATAGACGTCCATGTTATATATGGTCGATGGAAATATTGAATATCAAAATACTCGTAAATACTATCTACATTTGAGGTAACTATAGTTTTAATGATTTAGTCTCACAATAGTTTCAACGCAATTGTTCCACAAACTATCTTCCAGAATTGAGTATGTCTCAAGTTCTCAACTGGAATAGAAAATAGGTAAGTCAATTTTAATATCGGCAATTTTTTTCTTAACAACAACCATTGTATACTTTTCTAGAAAAACCCACTATCATTAGATAAGGTTAGAAATATCAAGATTAGGCTCTTGAAAACATATTTGTTACAAATAATATTATTAGAAAACCTAGCCTAAAATAATGAAATACGGCAAAAACAGATACATTAAGTACGTAAATAACCTTCGTAGAAAGGGGGTTAAGGGTAATTCGTTCTAAATGATAATTACCGATTTGATAATAAAATGAAGGTAGCAAATATGCGTTTCTCTTTTAGGTACCTAACTATGATGCTTGTATTCTTATAGTACCAATGGTCAGTAGAATCCAAAAAACTATAAACAAATATGGCTGACTTTCCAATCTTTCCATAGCATTTGACGTCGTTGACACATATTTTCATTTTTCGGGAAAAGCTATACAGGGTGGAAAGGGACGACGTTCCTTAAATTCCCGCTACCGACCGAGTCTACCAACCGATACGATGAACTTTCAGTATGGGACCAACATCGAGATACTTAAAATAAAAATTAACCCCTCATACAAAGTGAGTGATTAGTTATAGTTCAATAGTATGGAAAAGTCAATTTTCCATGTACGCTTTCGATGTTGGTCCATACTGAAAGTTCATCGTAATGGTTGATAGACTCGGTCGGTAGCGGGAAGGAACGTTGTCCCTTCCCACCCTGTATAACGTTGTTACCTTACTTTTTATTAAGTCTAAGCGGAACTATTATTAAAGCCAGATAAACTAGTTATCGAGCAGCATTGAATTTATTTTAAAATTGTTAGTAGTTTTTTTCCTATGAGGCATAGGGTAAGAAGGGAGTAAGAAGAGTAGGGAAAACTACTCTATTAGGCTGCGTTACCACCAGAGATGTGCAAGGATGTGTTTCCATGAAAATGACACCTTTTAACTCGAGCGAGGTGTCATTTGTATGGAAACACATCCTCGCACATCTCTGGTGGAAACGCAGCCTTAGGACATGTCCTACGTAGGTGATTCAAAGCGACGAGATTCGCGACGCGATTCGATGCGACGAAGTCGCGAATGTTTGCGATGCGATGGCCTTGTCCTACGTACACGCGAAAAATCGTACGTCGCGTCTCGATCGCCCGAAAATATCAAACAAGCCTACTTCCGCGAAAATCGAAATTCGTCAATTTCGAGGATTCCCTGTCACTCAAACGAAAGCGTCATTAGAGTGAGAGAGACAAATCCTAAAGTCACGAATTTTGTTTTTCGCGGTAGAGCAGCTGATCGCGTTCGTTTCGCGTCGCGTCGCGTGCCCGTACGCTGCGCCGGAGTGGGTCACGTAGGGCACTTGTAACTAACAAGCGGCCTACTACCGCGAAAATAGAAATTCGTAAATTTCGAGGATTCTCTGTCACTCAAACGAAGGCGTCATTAGAGGGAGAGAGACAAATCCTCGAAATTCACGAATTTCGTTTTTCGCGGTAGGGCAGCTGATCACGTTCGCTTCGCGTCGCGTCGCGTGCCCGTATGCTGCGCCGGGTTGGGTCACGTAGTGCACTTGTATCAGCCGGCGGCCGTTTGATTTTATCGCGTCGCGTCGCTTCGCATTAGCAAGGGAATCGCTCGTCTAGGACACTGCGCTAAGGTTATGTCCTACGTAGGCGACGCAAAGCGACGAGATTTGCGATGCGACGAAGTTGCGAATGTATGCGATGCGATGGTCTTGTCCTACGTGCACGCACAAAGTCCTATCGATCGGACATTTTCAATAAACAAAACGACACACTATAGTCTGTGATTTCTAAGAATGAACTTTTGATAGTCATATATTAATCCTTATTAATATGAGGGTAACACATCAACACACAAACATTTTTTGATAGCCTTAACGTCATAGATATAAGGGTCATTTCTAAGCTGTCAAAAGTTCATTCTTAGAAATCTCAGACTATATTCGGGCGTCGCGTCTCGATCGCCCGAAAATATCAAACAAGCTTACTTCCGCGAAAAGCGAAATTCGTAAATTTCGAGGATTCTCTCACTCAAACGAAGGCGTCATTAGTGAGAGAGACAAATCCTTGAAAGTCACGAATTTCGTTTTTCGCGGTAGGGCCGGTGATTGAGTACGCTTCGCGTCGCGTTGCGTGTCCGTACGCTGCGCCGCGTCGGAGTGGGTCACGTAGGGCACTTGTAACTAACAAGCGGCCTACTACCGTGAAAATAGAAATTCGTAAATGTCAAGGAATTTTCTCTGTCACTCAAACGAAGGCGTCATTAGAGTGAGAGAAACTAATCCTCGAAATTCACGAATTTCGTTTTTGATTGCGTTCGCATCGCGTCGCGTCGTGTGCTCGTAGGTACGCTGCGCTGGGGTTGGTCACGTAGGACACTTGTATCAGCTGGCGGCCGTTTGATTTTATCGCGTCGCGTCGCTTCGCGTTCGCAAGGGAATCGCTTACCTAAAGGTGCAGTCAGACCAAAACAGCATTCGCTGTTCTATCCCCCGCTCTATGAAATCAACCAATCACGTTTTGTGTAACGATCGAATTTCGTAGAGTGGGAGGTTAGAATAGCGAATGTTCGCTTGGTCTGAATGCATCTTAAGACAACGTGTTAGGCTGCGTCCTACGTAGGCGATTCAACGCGACCAGATTTGCGAAGCGAAGCGATGCGATGAAGTCGCGAACGGATGCGATGCGATGCGATGCGATGGCCTTGTCCTACGTGCACGCGACGAGCCCACGCCACTCCACTGGCGCGACGCAACCAGTAACCTTTGTACGTTTGCCATGGCAACACGCAAACGAATACTTTTAGAGAATTCGTTTCTCAAATATCAAATACTGAAAAGGTATATTCGTCAGAGAAATGAAACTAATACTATGTATTTGGAAAGGAATATATATGGGGAATTTCATAATTTGTACCACGAGTTACGGGCTGAACCCTCGCTATTTAAGGAATATTGTCGAATGTTGCCAACAACATTTGACTATATTGTGGAAGCCATAAAACCTATTTTGCGTTTAACTGCCACTAATTTCCAGCGACCTATCTCTGTGGAAGAACGACTAATGGTGACTTTAAGGTAAGAAAACTAAAAGAAATAATTAATAGTATTGTTTAATTTTCAAAATGGTAATGAAAGTACATATTATTATAATGAAGTGTAGTATCCACTTTGACCGGGCTGCGGTGCATTATTCAACTTAGTCAGCTCATTTAGCAGATGTTCCTGCATCTGCGTTCTAAAAAGCAATTTATTCATTTGCGGCAACTGTTTCATGTATGGTAATATAGATTTAAACCATAAAAGGTCATCATCATTGGCATCTTGTTGATCCTCTCGAAGAAGTTTTAATTTCTCTCTTTCGAGCTCCATGAAGGCTTGTAAATCGTCATCTTGTCTTTTGCGTTTTGTAACTTTTTTCTTGGCGGCTGGTGTGGATGATGGTTCTTGAAGTGTACGGAAAGGCAAAGGCAGAGCTGAAGGCGAAGGTATAGGAGCTGAAGGCGAAGGTATTGGAGCTAAAGGCGAAGTTACAGGAGCTGAAGGCGAAGGTGTTGGAGCTGATGGCGAAGGTATAGGAGCTGAAGGCGAAGGTATTGGAGCTAAAGGCGAAGGTACAGGAGCTGAAGGCGAAGGTGTTGGAGCTGATGGCGAATGCATTACAATAGAATTAGCATCCTGCAATATAGATATAGACAGCTGCGTGTTATTGTTCTCAGCCACGTCCATGCCAGATGCGTCTTCTAAGTTATCTCTTCGCTCTTGCAGATCTATTGAGTCGCATTCTGTTATGTCATCGTCTAGTTCAATATTTCCATATGTTTTTCGAGGTTTCAAAACTACTGTTAAAAATGACATATTTTCAAAATATGGCCAAGTGCCTGTATACTTTGGCTCATTGTCAGCGTCAGCCCCAGAACGCGGCTTGGGAATTTTTTTTAGTTCTCTCATGAACGTGTCTCTTAAATTCTTCCATTTTTTTTTCAACGCTTCACCTGAAAAAAGTAATAATACGTGTTTTAATTATTCCAGGTATTTAGCTACGGGTATACAATTTCGGCAACTGGCTTTTTCATTCAGGATTTCAAAATCTGCTATTTCTTCAATAGTATCACAAGTTTGCAAAGCTATATGGACACAGTTAGTCACAAAACACATGCCCGTGCCTACAGAGGATACATTGAAAGCCACAGCACAATGTTTTTGGGACAGATGGCAGTTTCCTCACTGCATCGGATGTATTGACGGAAAGCACGTTCGCATAAAAAAACCAAAAAAATCTGGTTCCATGTACCACAACTACAAATCCTTCTTTTCGATTGGGTTGTTAGCAGTCACTGATGCAAATTATAAGTTTTTAATGATAAATGTGGGTTCGTATGGAAAAGATAACGATGCCGGTGTTTTCGCTGAATGCCCCATACACAGTGCAATAAAACAAGGAAGATTAAAAATACCACAAGCACAGAAATTGCCTGGCTCAGATATCAAAGCTCCATATGTTCTTCTAGGAGATGCGGCATTTCCTCTGAAAGAATACCTTATGAGACCTTTCCCAGAACGATCAACGACTAAAGGAGACCCAAAAGATAATTTTAATTATCGCTTATCTCGAGCACGGATGGTGGTAGAATGTTCGTTTGGTTCAATAACTTCTAAATTCAGAATCTTGCATAAATGTATCGAAACAGACGTAGAAAACGCAATTCATACCGTTAAGGCTATATGTTTATTGCACAACGTAATACGTGACCTTGAATCAATTAATGAGGCTGAATCTGTGTCTTTCCGGGAAGCCTATGCAAGTAGGCCACGAACACCACCTAGGACGCAGCGTAATCCACGAAGGAATTTAAATGCTTCGTCAAGACTAGCAGCACAAGCCAGGGAAAACTTTAAATTATATTTTGAACAACATCCTTTGCAGAGAGTGTAAAAATAAATAAATAACTGTATTGTAGGTACTTACTCGTAGTTCCATTTATTTCGGCCAACTTCTCCCATTCGCGATACGACAATAGTCGGTTATGGTAATTTTTGTTTCTTTTGTCCCATAGTATTGGACGTTCCTGTATACACAGAATAAATAATTCGATATCCGACATTTTTACATACAAAACGACACTCGTACACCCGCACGTCGCGTCTAGTTCGCGCGAAAATATCAAACAAACAGATCGCGTTCGCTTCGCGTGGTGTCGCGTCGCCCGCACGCCGCGCCGCGATTGGTCACGTAGGACACTTGTATTAGCTGGCCGCTGTTTGAATTTTTCGCGTCGCGTCGTGTCGCGTCGCTTCGCTTCGCGTTCGCAAGGGAATCGCTCACCTAGGACGCAGCGTTAGAAAACTCACCGAAACCGGTCAAACTTGGCATATCTCTTCCAGTCCTTCGGATTGCTCTTGTACCCCAGCATTAGTTTCTGCACATCCTGCACGTTGACGTGGTCGCGGGAGAAGATGACGTGCAACTCCTCAACCAGCTTCTCCAGGCCTGTGATCTCACTGTGGAAGATCAGCTCGTTAATCGTGACGTATTGAAATAATATCGAGTAATTGCCAAGCAAAACTCACTATAAAAACTGTCACTACTCTTAGCAACCTCTTATGTCAGCATTGAATCAGAACTGAGATACGATCTCTATTTCAAGTAGGTATTTGTTACTTAGTGAGTTTTGGTTGTCAACCGACGATATCATGGACGTCTAACGCCAGCTCAAAAATGCCCCCAAACAAGTGTTCAATTGTGCCAAGATGGGCAGGACAACGCTTTACGTGACACCACGCATATTTTGGCGCAACATCTTTGACAAATGTTTATAGAATATCGCCAATCAAAACTTTGACGGAGCAATCACAACTATTTTTTAATAGCGGTTTAAGCTTTTATAGGTTGATATTGAAATTCATTACTGTGATGAATTGAAGAGGGGGTGACATTTGTCAACTAAAATCCAGGACCGTTTTTGAAAGGCAATTTAGTATGACGTGCGGCTTCCATGTTTTGTTTGTTCGTAGCTACCGGTATGGAAAGCCCTAATGTTAACTTTGTCATCATCATCAGCCTATGATAGTCCACTGCTGATCGTAGGCCTCTCCTATTAACTATGCGTATAAATGCATTAGGAGGTAAATGCCCATAATCGCTACGCTGGGCAAGCGGATTGGCGATCGCAGGAATGTGTCCACTATGATGAATTGGTGACGCTGCTGCCCATCATCAATCTTTTATAAAATTATGGTCAGTGACACTTCAATCCCTTAGTCGACTCTTACGACACCCGCAGGAGGAGTTGGGGTGGTGACAAATGTATTCTTACTGCCGTCACCACACGGCTGAAATTAAATGTTATGTCTGTCAGCTCTGCTAAAATTAATAAGCTTATGAAGATCGCCAGAAGACGCTGAATACAGGCCTGGGTCTCTTTAAATGCGATTCAGTTTAGGTTCGACCTGTTTTTTTATGGAACTGACACATCGCGAATCAAATTAGGTCCTAAACTGAATCTCATTAGTAGATCGTGGAGCTCAGGGGAGCTTTTTCAGTTTTAGCAGAGATTATGGAGTTAAGTACCTACTTTGTGGTTTTAGAGACACCCAATTAGCGTGAAATTAAAAAAAATCTTATTTTAGTCAGGTTTGTAACAAAAATTAAGCACTAAATTTCAATGAAAACTCGGTTTTCGTGTTAACTTTATAATCTATTAAGCGATATTATAGATGATATAAAAACGCCGATCAAGCTTAAATTCTTAAAGATGTAGGTAATAAATGTAATAATATCATAATATTTAATATTTATGCAAAGGACCATGGGCAACTTAGTACGGAGCTTGGACCCAGATCCAACACAGATTAGAGTTAGGTCATTAAAACGGTCTACAAAATATACTTCCTTTTCTTCTATACGCACCAAGATGTCCATTGTAGAACCTAGATATACTACATATGTGGCCTACCCTCCAAAATGTTAAATTGTTAAATACCCTAGCCACAGATTCTTCATAGTTCGTATGTATTTACTCTGAATGAAAATATGAACATCTCAGTTATGCAATGGAAATCGACTTTGCACCAATATAATTAAATGAACTAGATTTAAAGACCTATTTAATAGCCTAACTCTCATGTCTGTTGGTTCTGGGTCCATTTTGACGCATGGTCTTCTGAGATTCTGAAGAAATCTTAATCAATTATGTAATTTGTTAGGCTGGCTAGTAACAGAAAGGTCTTGAACAGAAAAATGCCATTTTTATTCCCTCCTAGCAGGGAAGATAAGGCATTATCGAATAGGTGATGTGAAAAATAAATAGTGTAGCCATCACAAAATGGCCCCCAATTCAGCTTAGTTGCTGAGTTGTAAACAGTCCAGCGCTGGTCTTCCATTGGAACCATTAGTGAGTGAGGGGTGAAATAATGATGATGACTAAAACTAAACCTATATTACGCATTTAAAAAACTTTACTACCGAAATACATGTCTTTTGAAGGTATCGTGAATATGAAAGCGCCGGACACAGTACTGCAATCTTCTTCTTTTAATATCTTTAGATGTCATGATAGACTGTAAGATATCAAACAGCAGAAAACTTATAAAGAATAACTATATAGAACTGAATTAGTAATTGAATAGCTAATTTGTAGAAATATTGAAATTATGTTAAATAATTTACAATGTCAAAATAATGATGACATCCAGATTTTGACGTTTGAATTGACAGATTCGTTCTGAGAATCGTTTCTTTTCTAGCAGATTTTTCAGAGTTAGGTATAGAGTAGCTCATCGGCTGCGTTGGCTTGGCGACCTCGAACGAATGGGAGACAATCGTGCCGTCAAAAGAGCCTACGAGGGTAAACCAGAAGGTAGACGTCCGGTCGGCCGCCCCAGATATCGTTGGGCGAATGCTGTGAGGGCTGATTTAAGCGGTCTCGGAATTGACCAGTGGTAAAATTTTGCTCAAGAACGTGATCAGTGGCGTTCTCTCGTATTGGAGGCCAAGACACACTTTGGGTCGCTGCTCCAGAGGAGTAAGTAAGTAAGTAATAAATATGAGGAGTGTCTTTTCAAAAGGGCTTATTTCCAATTTGTTAATAGAGATTATAGACGGAAAAAATAACCGTCGTTGACAGAGTGACAATACCTAAGCCCTTTTGAAAAGATACTCCTCATCGACATGGATTTGGTGCACAAGTAGGTACTTGTGCACCAAATCCACGTTATTTTAACTGAGATCAAAAAAGGAGGAGGATCTCAATTCAATCGATTTTCAGGGATTTTCCTCATATACGAGCAGCGTCATTATAGTGGACACATTAGTGCGATCGCCAATCCGCTTGTCCAGCGTGGCGATTATGGGCATTTATCTCCTAATGTTAATAGGAGAGGCCTACGTTCAGCAGTGGACTAACATAGGCTGATGATGATGATGATGATGACGAGTAGGTGCCTGTCCACCAAATCCACGTAATTTAAACTGAGATCAAAAAAGGAGGAGGATCTCAATTCGACTGACTGAGAATCCTTTTGGTCGCTGGACTAGGTCGCTTGTAAGATGATAAATATTTATTATTATTATTTATTTATTACAGGATCCCTCGCGAATAATATGCCTCCCTTTTACAGCCGATATGCTCCGAAACTTTTATTTTTATTTTTGCCTTGCCCCTCGGTGTCCCTGGATGGAATGGAAGTGGAGGCACCCTCTCCAAAACCATTACCCATTTAAAAAAAATCAATCCGTCCAGTAGTTTTGCTGGTAGTAGGACCTAGTGCAGGTCCGCCCGGATAGCTACCACTGTCTTACCCGTTACCCTGCCGCTAAATAGTTAATACTGCGTTCCGGTTTGGCGGTAAGATAGCAGGTGTAATTGCTGGCATAGATAGGCAGCGCATAGGCGATTCTTTGGTCACTATGTCCATGGGCCTCAGTTCCTGCTTTCCATCAGGTGGGCTGAGAGCTCAGGTGGTACTTTCATCACATTAAAAATACTACCAAAGTTTCAGGAACGTTTTTGAAAATCAAATTCGTATAGCGTGCGACTTCCATGTTTTTTTTTACTTGTTTGTAACGATAAAGTTCATTGAGTTTAATGTTCTTGTGTGAAGAAAAGTGTCACGATTGTAAATATTTATTGTAACGCAATGTCATCGAGGTGATTTATCTTAATGTCAAAGTACTTTATACTTCAATTTAGGCAATATATAAATAATGGAAAAATCCAGATTCGTGGATCGAGCGTGTGACTCCGGCACATCTGACCAGGGTGCGATTTTTGAATTTCACCAGTGACTTATTCTCACCGAAAACAAGTGATTTCCCTTGAGTTCGTATTTTTGAAATGTCATCGGTGACTAGAATTGTCATACCTATGATATCGATATCGCTTTACGAGTGCCCAACACACTCGATTTGAAATCACCGTGTGACTATTTTTGACAGTTGACTTGGTGACATCTGCCATCTTTCAAAACTTTAGTTTTCTTTTCAAATGACATTGACACTCCGTTTTAAGTTCGACCACTTTGACAGAACCTAGTATGAGTTATAAGTAGTATGAAAAATAAAAACCGATACTAAGGGCAACACTACTACATCTGCGCAAAAAGGAACGTAACAGGATAATTGTCCATGACTGACATAGTACAATTTCTGCATATTGGTAAAGAACGTGTGAGAATAAAAAATACGGCGTTTGGAAAACAGCGACTTCAAATCACAGGTGATAATTGAGTCGCTTAACTTCAAATCCGGGTAAATCCACTCTACCAATAGAGTGCACATTTCATTGCAATTGCCTAGTTTTTCTTTAAACATCTACTCTATTGACAGAGTGGATTTACCCGGGTTTGAAGTTAAACGACTCAATCAAACCAGTGATCTCAATATCATTGGTGCTACGAACAAATAAAACATGGAAGCCGCACACCATACTAAATTGCCTTTCAAAAACGGTCCTGAATTTTAGTTGACAAGTGTCACCCCCTCTTCAATGCATCACGGCAATGAATTGCAATATCAACCTATAAAAACTTAAACCGCCATTTAAAAATAATGGTCCGTCAAAGTTTTGATTGGCTATATTCTATAAACATTTGTCAAAGTTGTTGCGCCGAAATATGCGTGGTGTTAAGAAAAGCACTATGTCCTGCCCATCTTGGCACAATTGAACAATTGGGACATTTTTGAGCTGGCGTTAGACGTCCATGTTATATATGGTCGCAGTCGCACTCCAAGTACAAACTTTCTGAGAATTGCAGTCCCACTTTACTTACTGGTCAATTTTGATGGGTCTTTCGATGGGAAGTACTTCCATGTCGGTGCACTGGGACACCCTCATCTTGCAGTTTGCGTTTTCAACGTCCATGTCTTAAAAATTCTGCAACAATACAAAAATCCGTGTTAGGCACTTGTCTCGCCGCAAGCTACTAAGCTATGAACTATAGGCCCGGCGGTGATAGCTGATAGCTGAGCGAGTATCGCCGTGTCTCTTTTATTTACACGGGAGTGTCTATCTTTTGTTCGTGTTTATAGCTCATAGTTCATAGCTTAGTAGCTCGCGGTGAGACCAGTGCCTTAGGCACTTGTCCCACTGCGAGAGAGTACGCTATGAGCTATAAAAATTAACAAAAGATAATCACCCCTGGGTAAATAAGAGACACATCATCATCAGCCTATCTCAGTCCACTGCTGGACGTAGACCTCTCCTATTAACTATGTATAGACGCATTAGGAGGTAAATGCCCATAATCGCCACGCTGGGTAAGCGAATTGCCCCCTTCCTCTAACTTTTCATCCTTAGGTCCAAAAAATATGAAAAAATCATGAATAGTTATAGGCTTATAGAATACTTAAAAAAAAACTATTTCGAAAATTATCGGCCCAGGCGTTTTTTGAATAACTACGGAACCCTACAATGAGCATGGCCCGACATGATCTTGGCCGGTTTTTTGAAATTTACTATTATGGGAAACAAACAGCGAATATTAATACAGATACATTTCACTTTTTCAAAGGATAACTTGTCTTTGGCTGACTTTCCACTAGCTAAAAGATTAGGTGAGATATGAATACGCGAATAATACTTCTATACGTAAATATAACAATTGGTATCTGACAAGCTGCTTAATTGTAAGTTCATTAATTTATGGCAAAATTAAAATAATTACAAAGTCGTCAAAAATTAGGTTCGCCGTGTGGAAGAATACATGAAGCGCCAGTAAGAATACATGAACATGAATACAATTGTCACCTCTCCAACTCTTCTGTGGATGTCGTAAGAGACTAAGGGGTTGAAGTGTCACTGATCACTTGTTTATTTAAGATTGATGCTGGGCAGCAGTATCATCATAGAATTATAACTAACGTGAAACTCAAACATTAAAATATTATCGAACCGGGTTTACTCACGAATTTAAGTCGATGATTGCTCGGCATTTTGCGAGAGAAAAGTTAGTGTCACTTAAAATAAGGGAAGCTATCGAAATATGTCGCCATCCGAATTTTAATCGTGATGGTAGTTGGTCAGTACCACCTGATTGGAAAACGATTTTGGGTATTATGTCGCTGGACAGTGTAGACGCGCCCTGATTAGCAAGTGATGTTGTGAGCGTTGTGTGCAACCCCCGTTATGACAAAAGTAAAACTGAGGGTAGATCTTTCCTTGCATCGCCCCCGCCACCACCGGCCGCGGCCAGTACCCCTTCTAGCAGGGCGCAGGCCCGCAGTACGCGTCGGGCTTTGGCCGGGGGCACTCCGGACGAGGACCCTCTTAATGGGTCAAAACGTATCGAGCATCATCGACTTAAATACGCGAGTAACACAGTTCGATAATATTTTTGTATCATCATAGTGGACACATTACTGCGATCGCTAACCCGATTGCCCAGGGTAGCAATTACGGATATTACTTCCTTATACTTCAATACGCAATTACGCATAGGAGAGGCCTACTTATGTCCAGTGCCCAGCGGTGGACTAAAATAGCCCATTGACCATTTGTACCCTTTTGGGGGAATAACCATTTACCCTATTATCACTAAACACGTAAATTTACGACATATTATCATCAAACGACATAATATTTACAACATGAATCCAAAACATAACTATCGAAAGGGGAAAGGTTAAAAAACAGACTAGGTCTAATGTTATATTTATATTACATTTCATCATTATGAAGTGAGCATGAAGAACTTATGAAATTGACCCATGGATCGAAAGATAGAAGAGAGGGGGAGGGGGGCATTTTTTTTTTTAATTCTGGAGCTGTTAGCTGCGAAAATATTCACTTCAGAAAAAAACTTTGTTCTGATTCGTTATTAAAGACCTATCGAATGATACCCCACACTTAGCGTTGTACCGAGGAGAAGTTTCATAAGTTGCATAATAGAGAATGTTCTCGGCAATTTAAATTAGCCAAGCAATCTAATCATGCCAAAATCATTGTATAGGTATACATGCCTAGGTATATTTTATGCCTTGTCTACTGAATTGTGAAATACAATATTCAACATAACACTTTTTTATAAGTTCTCATGAAAACATTCTTAATGAGAACTTACTATTAAATTCTCAGAAATTTCCGAGTATATTCCCGCAATTTTGAGAATGTTCTGTAACTTGTACAAATGTATATTGCAAAATAAAGAAAAACATCCCCCACTTTACTACTAGGGAATGTTTTGTACATTTTATTTTGTCCGTGGGTTTACAATGTAGACCTATAAGTACCAAATTGCTTTCTAATACTAACAGCCACAGAGCTAGCTATGCTGCGGACAGACAGACGAACTGGCGGACATGGCGAAACTTATACAGGGTGGAAAGGGACGACGTTCCTTCCCGCTACTGACCGAGTCTACGAACCATTGCGATGAACTTTCAGTATGGGACCATCATCGAAAGCGTACATGGAAAATTTACTATTCCATACTATTGAACTCTAACTAATCACTCACTTTTTATGGGGGGTTAAATTTTTTTTTTCAATATTTCGATAATGGTTCCATACTGAAAGTTCATCGTAATGGTGGGTAGACTCGGTCGGTAACGGGAAGGAACGTCATCCCTTTCCACCCTGTATAGTTCCTAGTTTACTACGGAACCCTAAAAATAAGTAAAAATTAAAAATGTTTCTTAATGAGAGTTTTCTGAAATGACGTTCGCTAGGCAGCACTGAGGCGTCAGGTCTAGAAACTTATCGAAATTCTCAGAGCGCCTATAGTTACGAGTTAAATGTTTTGCATGAGTTAATAAAATTATGAAAAAAAAAACCTTCTAGTTAGCTTTTCTTTGGGGCTAGATAATTTTGCTTCTTAACGGGACCTTACGGCTAAGTGGCGCGAACTAGTGGCATACGTTTTCAATAAAACCCTGATTGTCCCGAAATTCGACGCTTCTTGAAACAAAAATGTCTACTACGAATTCTCCTTATTGACCAATTTAGAATTGAATACACAGGGTAGGACACTGTGTAGAGTAAACTATGTAATTTATTACATCCTTTTCTAGTAAATAAAACACAAAACTCTAGACTAAAATTATATTTCACGCCGGTTAAAGTCTATTTCAAATACGATGGCCCGATTCCACTTGATAAAGTCATTAGGCGTCAAAAATAGGATCGGTGATAAGATAACAAAAGATACCTGCCCAGACCCTTTTGTGGCGTGATATTTATTGCATATATCGGTATATGACACGTGCCAATTTGTATTGGACCAATTAAATGACAAAAGTTTCAAGTGAAAGCGGGCCTTCGTATTTGAAATGGACTATACTCGCATTTTAAAAGTCGTATGATGCGATGTCTTCGTCACGTAGCCACGGCGACTGGCTCTTGAAAAATCTCGTCATATACGGCGAAACAAGTCGAACAGTCGACTTAAGAACGTGAATAACCGCGTGAAATACCTTTGAACTTGTGTGAAAAACATGTTTACCCTTAGCACGCTAGATGTAGTAGATACTTTCCTATCATCAATCTATGTCTAGCACCGAGATAACGTTGTTATTCGACATATGTCACGCATTCTTGAATAATCAAAGGATGTAAACATATTATAAAACAAGTACTTTTTTTCTCTTGTCCGAATTTTGAGTACTTTCATTTAATATTTTAAAGACCCAGGCAGACTGCGACCACGGGTGTAACGTCATGCCCGAAACGTCAGGATATAATTAAACGTAAGTTTACGCGATTAAGACCCGTTTGTCTTTAAAATATAAGTGATAATCGTGAAAGTTTAAATCAAAATACTTTCATTTAAATCTTAGATGTCATATATTATTATTATACTATAAGAAAAATACCGATATTTGGGTCAAAATTATTTTCGTTGTCTTATTTTGTGTCCCTAAAAAATGTGACGCAGTGGTGATTTTTGTATGAGATGATGTTTTGTTTTCAATATCTGAAGTATTAAAATCTAGCCTGAAAAATAAATACAAGTGCACCGGATTTTTTAAATATACTTATTCGAAACAGTAACTAAAAGCGTGACAGAGTGGTATGAATCAAGACAACGAAAAGAATTTTGACCCATTTATCAGCATGCGTACGCATTTTGTCTAATAAAATTGGCGGTTTAGTATCAAAACGTGTAAGCATGCGTACGCGTGTGGAAAGCTGGACGCGGTCCCATACTAAACTGACATTTTCTATAGACAAAATGCGTACACATGCTGATAAATGTGTCTTTACCCTAAACCACTTGGACAACGCGGCGTGAACGAGTGGGCAATGCAAATGGTTGTTCGATCTCGATACTCTCGATACACGTCAATCGCAAACGCATATGATAGTCGCCGCTTGGACAATGTGTGGCCAATGTGTGGCTAACGTGTCGGGGTTGACCTTTAGTGTACGACGCGTAGACCACTCGTCGTACACTACTTTAATATCATTTTTTGAAAATAAGCCTATGACATGACATAGGGCTTAAATTTCTATATTTGGCATAGTCGAATTGCCATTAAGTTGTTATAATGTGCGAAGACTGCGTAGGCCTTAATATGGTCCGCTGGGCAGGCGCCGGGTTTGAATCCCGGCGAGAGCATTATTTGTGTATTTATTTAATCCTTGGTCGTGATTGTGTATGTATTTGTACCTATAAATATATACATATTATTATATTATATCGCCAAATTGTTTGCTGAGATCGCGAAACGTCTGGTTGATGTAACTAGAGACCGAAGAGCTGGCGACTTCCTCGCACAACGCATCAGTATTGCGATACAGCGAGGAAATGCCGCCAGCATCCTCGGTACAATGCCACAAGGGCCAATCTTAGATATAGGTTAGGTTAAGTAGATTAGTTAGATTTAATCTATGTACATAAATTGTAGTTTTGAAAATAAATATATTAAAAAATATCGCCAATTAGACTTAGTAGCCACATCGCAGGCCTTAATTGAGCTTACCGTGGGACTAGGTCGATTTGTGTAATATGAAAAAAAATATTTATTTTTTATTAAACTCTGACCTATTTTAGTCATATAACTCGTAACATTCATCACATGAATCCCGAGGAGATACGAAATAATAATACCATGCCATCTATTATTCAAAGTATTCAAAGAAATGCCCCTTCTGGATTTGAACCTGTCACATCCAGCTTCTCAAGGATCGCTAGCCAACTGAGCTACGGAGACAGTAAAATATCAAATAAGTGTGAATCAAATGAATGCTACTTATATTTAAATTAAGTCCTTATGAATGATTGATGACTGATGACCTGGTGAAGGTCGCAGGAGTCCGCTGGATGCGGGTGGCGCAGGACCGGTCATTGTGGCAATCTTTGGGAGAGGCCTATGTTCAGCAGTGGACGTCTTTCGGCTGATATGATGATGATGATGATGATGATGAATGATTGATTAGAAATGTTTATTTAAACTTGTACGAGTAGATCTAATGAACATCATAAAATTAATTATTATTGTTATCGAATGAGATCATTAACGATATCAAAAACCTAATAAAACACATTAAGTATTACACATACACACATTTAGTATTACTTGTCTATGTAAAGCTTGAACTATTAGTAAAGTTGCCAAGATACGAGTATAACGGTACTAAAATATCTGCGACCATATAACATAGACGTCTAATGCCAGCTCAAAAATGCCCCAAAACCAATTGTTCAATTGTGCCAAGATGGGCAGGACATAGCGCTTTTTCTTAACACCGCGCATATTTCGGCGCAACATTTTGACATATTATGTTTATAGAATATAGCCAATCAAAACTTTGATGGACCCATGACAACTACTTTTAAATGGCAGTTTACGTTTTTATAGGTTGATATTGAAATTCATTACCGTAATGCATTGAAGAGGGGGTGACACTTGTCAATTAAAATTCAGGACCGTTTTTGAAAGACAATTTAGTATGGCGTGCGACTTCCATGTTTTATTTTTTCGTAGTAAAATATACAGGGTGTCTCAAAACTACGGGACTTGAAACTTAAATATTGTAAATTAGGGTATTTTGCTGAAATTAGACTTTACGTTATCTTTAAAAATTAGTCACCACCAATTAGGCTACGGAGACGGACAAACATATTCTGGATACTTATCAATTAAACTTAATTATTTCACACATATAAGTTTACAGTAACAACCACCCGGTTACACGGTAAATTAAAAATGCTCCAAAATTCATTCTTAATTACAATTATACTTACACATTTAACATTATATTATCAACCAATAGGAATGTAAAACGTGATTGTTGTTTTTTTGTCAGCCTCCGTAGCCTAGTTGGTAATGACCCTGTCTACGAAGCTGGAGGTTCCGGGTTCGAATCACGGCGAGGGCATTCTTTGTGTATTTATTTAGCACAAATGTTTGTTCCTTGGTCATGGCTGTCTATGTATTTAAGTATCTATAAGTATCTATCTATTATACAGGGTGGTCCAAACCTTGACGTCAAAAAATTTTTTTTAGGTTCCCTACGTCATGGGCTATCAGAATATACCCCATGTATGTTAGCCGATTTTTTGTAGTTTTCGAGTTATGAATTTTTGAAAAAAAATTTTTTGATAAATTCTGTAATGAAGAAATTTATTGATAAAAAAAAACTATTGGGTTTTTTTAATATTTTCTTTTCGTAAAAGTATTACTACAAATAAAGCATTTACTGACAAAAAAATTAGCGTCCTCACTTTGATACAAGTAGGATAAAAAATACCAAATTCAAAATTTTACGTTAAAAATGCATCAAAATAGCATTAATGTACGTAAATAAAGAAAATAAAACATATCCCAAGGATTTTTGGTAATGTAAAGACTGCCCTAGACCTTAAACCTTCGTAAAAGCAAAAAAAAAGTGATACTTAATAATGAGGATTTTTCGGAGTAGTCGGTCAAATAAACTTATAGTATATAGATAGCCCATGATGTGAGGAATCTAAAAAAAAATTTTTGACGTCAAGGTTTGGACCACCCTGTATATATCGTCGCCTGGTACCCACATCACAAGCCTTAATTGAGCTTACCGTGGGACTAGGTCGATTTGTGTAAGATGTCCCAAGATATTTATTTATTTATTTATTTTTACACATATTTCATTCACCGTGAAACCTGTTACGAATTTGCTTCGTTTTGTTCATTTTGGCAAATGTAGTAATCTTTGGGGAAGACCTACGCCCAGCTATTTACGACATGATGATGTCAAAAAATACTAGTCATTATTCAATATTGCAGAAGGTTCGGTGCAGCTCTGCGTCGCCGTCGTTAAAATGTCTCGAGTGTAAAGCAAAGCAAACATGAAATAGAAAACTTACTAGTTTTACTAGTTATAAACAGTAAAAGTTAGTACAGTTAGGTAGAAATGTCATAGTAAATATATAGTTGATGCACAGTCAAAGGCAAAATAAGGTGTATACAGTGTGTTAACGTGTTACAGGCTTTTATTGAATCAGAGGAATGCGATCCGTGTGGTGACGGCAGTAAGAATACATTTGTCACCACCCCAACTCCTCCTGCGGGTGTCGTAAGAGTTGACTAAGGGATTGAAGTGTCACTGACCATTATTTGATAAAAGATTGATGATGGGCAGCAGCGTCATCATAGTGTACGTATTATTGCGATCGCCAATCCGCTTGCCCAGCGTGGCGATTATGGGCAATGATCTTCAAATGCGTCTATAGGCATAGTTAATAGGAGAGGCCTACGTCCAGCAGTGGACTATCATAGGCTGATGATGATGATGATGAGCAATGCGATGTAGATTTTTAGACAAACCGTGAGCATTATTAGATTCAAAACTCTAATATATTAAAATATTATCGAACCGGGTTACTCACGTATTTAAGTCGATGATTGCTCGACATGTTTCGACCCATTAGGAGGGTCCTTGTCCGGAGCACCACATGTCGAGCAATCATCGACTTAAATACGTGAGTAACCCGGTTCGATAATATTTTAATATATTAGAGTTTTGAATCTAATAATGCTCACGGTTTGGCTAACAATCTATAACATTTTAATATGTTTGAGTCTCACGTTAGTTATATTAAATTCCAAAAGTTACTTCTAATTCTGTTACCCGCTTTGTTCTGTTTCTTGCACCGCCTACATGTTCTCTGCTTTGCCCGAAGGTTGACTGGTAGAGAATGCTTCATAGCATTAAGTCCGCCTTTTGTACATTGTTTTTTCCTTTTGTGCAATAAAGTTTTAAATAAGTAATTCTAAAATGAAAACTCTAATTTTAAAATTAACTTTCTAAGAAAAGTTAATTGAGTAGCAATTTACTTGAAAATTAATCGTTAATTTGCTCTTGACAATGATAGATCGCAGCCACTCGCAACGTTTGACAACTAAGCAGTATACGCGTTACATTGATCGTTCGGAGGAAATAATAGTTATTTGTTTTACTAGGGAGCAAAGTGATTGTTTAACTCTCGTGCAAATATTGAAACCCGAGCAAGCGAAAGATTCCATAAAATGAAATCTTGAGCGATGCGAGGGTTTTAAGGCACGAGAGTTGAACAAGCTTTGCTGCCGAGTGAAACACAACATTTTTCACCACACTAAAGCGAGGAAACATGCGAAATAAAACTCAAACATAACAAATTAGAAGGTATTTAACTATTTGCAAGTTCGCGTTTAAATTTTAAAAGAAAAAAATATTCGGATGCGTTCTGAAATTTGCATAGTGTCAACACTTTCATTTTCCTATTATTTTTATTTGTCGTATTTTTAGAACTTTTCATTAAAAGCCTTTTACAACAAAATGTGGTATTTAATTTGGATTTTAGCATATTGAATATAATATTATGGAAGGTCAGCACGCCTGGGGGAATGTAGTCAAAGAACCCCTCATCACGGAAGGTGACTGCGGACTTCGGGGAGACCTTTGCTGCCGTGGCGTTTGGGATGCACAGAGGGAGGCGTTATTTGATATCCGTGTCGTAGACACTGACGC
>JALPQI010002356.1:0-85670 GCA_025490895.1 Thaumatotibia leucotreta
ATATCATAAAACCACATTTTTTTTAAATACCTAATACACAGCTCGTTACCCAACACAATAATATTATATATTTTTTAATAATATTCACTAAGAATTTTAGTGTAGGCTGGAAAATTTTACTATATGTAACGATCTAATTTTTCCATTTTCTTGCTAACCGCCAACACATTGCGAAAACTAGTCAGAATATTTATAAAGCTTTTTACATCCCCAGCTTTTAATGCTCCCATTTACCTTCACATATTGTTATTCTCTTCCCCAACTACGTAATGTAATACTTTCCGCACATAAAAGTTAAACTTAATAAAGAAAAGATCCTAAGCGACATCTATTTAAAAATATTATACGACCTTTTGAATGGATTTTGTGCTAAGACCTGACTATCCCTCCAGTTAATACGGAGGCAACGGCGTAAAAAATAACTACCACTACGTGAACGTAGAGTAGTTCGTTAAAGAAAGTTCTCTGCTCTGTGGCCCTACCGCGAACTTCGAAGTTCGCAAATTTCAGGGATTTGTCTCTGTCACACTATAGAAGGCGTCATTAAAGTGACAGAGACAAATTCCAGAAATTTGCGAACTTCGAAGTTCGCGGTAAAGTGCATTTAGACCAAACGAGGATTCGCTCATTCTATCTCCCCACTCTACGGAATTCGTTCGTTACATAAAACGTGATTCGTCGAAATTCATTTATTTCGTAGAGTGAGGGATAGAATGAGCGAATGCTTGCTGTAAATGCACCTGTAGGCCAATAACTGTAGGCTTACGAGTAGAACATGATTGGTGAGATTATGTAACGATTGATGGTAAACGATACCTATTAATAATGGTCGATTATTAGCTTTATTTGCAGCAAATGTTGATGCTAAGTATTTTGCCTTTCTTTGGCGTAGTTTGTTCATGCTTTTCAAATAAAATCAGCCACGCTGGGCAAGCGGGTTGGCGATCGTAGTAATGTGTCCAATACGAAAACGCTGCTGTAAGGTCAGTCTCATTTCAATCTCTTAGTCGCCTCTTACGACACCAATCGAAAGAATTGATAAACGTGGTGATAAACGTATTCCTATTGCCGTCATCATGCGGATTTTTGTTGAAACTATATTGCATCATTTTTACATAATTTTTCCTGAAATTTGATCTTCAAAAATTCAAAACGAACTGCAGAATGTTTCATGGTCAACCCATATTCGTTTTGATCCTCTGAGCCGGATGTTAGCCAGCGCATTCGATGGACACCTTTCTTCTTATTTATAAGCTATGCAAGTGCCCCGTCTATGCAGATAAGAGTCCAATTCTGTCGCCGGGATTAGATACGGCGGATTTATTAAACAGGCAAACAAAATAGCGAGTGAAGAGGCCGAGGGAGGCCGAGAGGCTCGTGTTTACATCCAAGTTTATTTCAGCGGTAATAAAATTATAGGCCTGTGTTTTATATTATGGTGGTTGCAAATTAACACACAGAATATCTATTCACAGTTGATGAAAACGGCATTCGGAAATGCCCGAGGAGGAACTTATTCACATCATTTTTAACAGGTTTATGTATTTGTAAGTCAGCCTCCGTAACCTAGTTGGTAGTAACCCTGCCTACAAAGCTGGAGGTTCCGAGTTTGAATCCCGGCAAGGGCATTATTTGTGTATTTATTTGTCACAAATACTTGTTCCTTGGTCTTTGCTGCCTATGTATTTAAGTGTTTATACGGATCCATCTATTATATATGTATGTCGTCGCTTGATACCTACTCGTACATCACATAAGGCGAGGTAATAGTAGAATTCCCGTTTGTTTTTTTCGGTTTTCTTAATAATACTACTTCCTTATGATGTAAAACTTACATATGTTACATTTAAGAACTTGATCTATCACGCATTGATTAGTATTAGGTACTTAAATAAACTTAGCCCTATAGAAAACGACCCCAAACATAGGTCTAATCTCTGCATGAAAACTCATTTTGCCACGGAACAACATAACTTTACCAAGAAAAAAATATATCAGAAGAAACGTCAAAGTCTGTGTCAAAGGTATTCGAGATGAAATAATTAATATTGTAAGAATTATATTTCATCATACAAAATATGTGAAATTGTGCTCCCGGATCGTACTTGCGGTCATCTTTCAGTCCCAATTGGGACCTGTCGGAGGGAGGACGTACGTCCATTTTGCGCACCGCTGTCGTCAACCAAACTATCTTTAAGATTGGTGTGATAACACATCAAAAAAAGTTATCGTCACTGGGGCTTCGGAGACGGAATAAACATAAGTGGTGAGTGACTAAATTAATAGAATTATGTTATTCAATATATTAAACCACAACAATAACAAACATATTACACAGTATAGATGAAAACAGTAGGATGACTACTGAGACCATGACACATTTTGACATGACGAAAATAGTGAAATAAATAAGAATGATACCTACTCGTATCTATTAAAAATAGGATTTTATGTTCATAATAGTTCGTTATCATCCAATATAATTTTAAAAACACAATTTATTTTGGAATTAGAATAATTTTATGAAATGTTTTGCAAGCAGTCGCACTATTTGCGATTTAAACTTTCACGATTATCACTCATATTTTAAATACAAACGGGTCCTAATCGCGTAAACTTACGTTTAATTATATCCTGACGTTTCGGGCATGACGTTACACCCGTGGTCGCAGGCAGACATGAGTATCAATAAATCACTACTAATAATATACTATCAGTTTAAAAAAAATATGGAAAATAATGCGAATTGTTACAAAACGTACCAAGAATAGTACATTTCGATTCAAGTGCGAAAAAATTAAGCTCATTAAAACACGACCGAAGGGAGCGGGCCTCCAGCTGGTAGACTGACAGCGTGAGTAGTTCGCATAGAGTAAGCTGCACAGACAGCGTGAGTGGTTAGCATAAGGCGAGCAGTCGGGCCTGCGGCCCTCCGGATGATAGACTGACAGCGTGAGTGGTTCGCGTAGGGCGAGTTGGGCCTGCGGCCCTCCGGCTGATAGGCTGACAGCGTGAGTGGTTCGCGTAGGGCGAGCAGTCGGGCCTGCGGCCCTCTGTCTGATAAAACTGACAGCGTGAGTGGTTCGCGTAGGGCGAGCAGTCGGGCCTGCGGCCCTCCGTCTGATAAAACTGACAGCGTGAGTGGTTCGCGTAAGGCGAGCCATCGGACCTGCGGCCCTCCAGCTGATAGAGTGACAGCGTGACTGGATCGCGTAGCGTAGGGCGAGCCGTCGGGCCTTCGGCCCTCCAGCTGATAGAGTGACAGCGTGAGTGATTCGCGTAGGGCGAGCCGTCGGGCCTGCGGCCCTCCAACTGGTAGACAGACAGCGTGAGTGGTTAGCGTAAGGCAAGCCGTAATAAATCAATGATATATTCCTTATTGCCAGATCTCTACTATCTAAGGTATAGTATAAGCAGGAGAGTATAGACGCTACTATGCATAATTATATTGCATATTACAAACAAAATCCTTGATCTAGAATAAGTAGTTATAAGTAGTAACAATTGCACTAAAAACTTGAAAATAAAATAAGTAAAAAAAGTTTTAAGTTAAACGGTTTTTATTGCACCAAAAACTAAAAATTAGTTACTGGCGTATATGATATTTTCTGTACATTACTCTTAATATAGTACTCATAATAGTTACACGTAATGTCCATTACGTTTACATGTGTGTCGTGATTAAAGCGCGACAATTACCTGCTAGTTATAATTGTATTGCATATTATATTACAAACAACATCTTTGATCTAGAATAAGTAGGTATAGTATCGGAAATCAACTTTACAATTGCACTAAAAACTTGAAAATAAAATAAGTAAAAAAAGTTTTAAGTTATTCGGTTTTTATTGCACCAAAAACTAAAAAAATTAAAAATTAGTTACTGGCGTTTATTATTTTCTGTACATTACTCACGCGGAATTATTATCACTGTAGTCTTCCACAGTCGGATGCTAAAAGCCACGTTTAGCCTCTATGTCAGTGGATTAACTTAAAACTTTTTTTACTTATTTTATTTATTACTGGGGAGGATTGGGTTAGTTGTGTCTAATCCTGATGCTTTACGTCGAGTTTCTACGATAAAATGTGTAACTTATTAAAGCAGTAATTAGACCCATGTATGATTCTACATAAAAATGTAATATAAAAAATTATGGCCAAGTAAAGTCGTATTTATAATTAGGCTTAGGACATTTCATAGCATATCGTGGCTCTAAAATCCTTGGAGCCGCTATGTGTAAAATTTTCGAAGTCTAAGTCAAAGTGTAATAAAGGACTTTTGGTAGCATACCGTGGTTTTAGATTCTATTGTTTGTTATCTTTAGTTGTTAAATAACATTAAATATTATTTTTTAAAACGTAGTATAAACAGTATAATGAAATAGGTATATATGAAGTATACAGAGCATTTTATAATGGTGATACAAAAATAACCTAAAGCATATAACGTTAATTGCAGCGGATAAAGCTTTATCGGTCGATACAAAAGCTATAATATTAACTCGCATCGCATTAAAGTAGAGGCATCGTAAGAAGTCGTTTTTGACGTTTGTTTGCACATGAAGTTCTGTAAATGTTCACAGTTAGTATAATGGAGCAAATGTCAAACTTCATTGTTGCCTGTACGGAATAGTGATGTTACTACTGTTGCTGCAATTTACCGATACGTCAATCGAAATAAATAAGTAAACCTTTTTTTATGGAGGTACGAATAATTGCTATAATAGTAGCAATAGTAGGTACGCACATATTTTCTAAAAGTTTGTTATGGTTTCGACAGGTCCTCGCGAGCCCGTGTGCCCGGTGGATACGTGGCTTTACAGACTGTGTTGAACTTGACAACCAGATAAATGTCAAAATTGATATAAAATCACGTATAATTTTATTTTTCGTAGAATAATAATTTATGTATCACTACGTTATTTATCACCTAGATGTGCTCTGATTTTAATAAATGGTTTTAGTGACTTTATATACTGTATATACGGCATTTCTCTATTTGGCATACCTACATTTTGCACTCTGAGCTAGCACGCAAGTTTACCAACGTGGGTTGGGAGTGGATCGCTGCAGGCTGGCAAATTCGCGTCCAAGCTCATGTTCTCAACCACTGTCAGTTCTGCATTGACATTACTGCCAAGTGAAACTACCTACGTATATTGTATATCAGACTCCAATACTATTTAATACCTTGCATTACATTTGGACACCGATTACCTACTGCTATTAATTGTTGACCCATGATTTTTAATTTTGGACACTGTTTATGCTTCTGATGCGATATAGTTTCGCTAACAGAGGTTGTGGATGCTATGAATTTTGCTTATAGAGGTCACGTCCTATCCGTCCTATAAAACATCCTACCTAAATGCGACTTTACGTCATTATGACGTCACCGGCACCAAAGTTTCGCTGCCTGCTAATGATTCTAAGTAAGATTACCAAACACTTTTTTTAGTTCGGATTACCTAACACTTTTTTAATTAATTTTTTTTAATGGCAAGTACCAAAATTAACGCCCTTTCGCACTTGACTGAAAATTTTACGACGGTAAAATTGAGCGTTTCACAACACTATTGTGAGCTGTCAAAAACGACTTCTTACGATGCCTCTACTTTAATTAACAAATCAAACCAAAACTACTTTATAAATCATTCTTCACATTGTCTTTAAAGTCTTTTGTGGGTCAATAACAAACGTCGTAACGTCGTGTTCTCGAGGTGCATTATGACCAAATTTGGATCAGGATGTCGTCGAAACGTGATGAAAATAACACAAAAAAAACAAAAATACAGCATTTTTGTTACAGAGTTTCGATTGAACCTTTCGCATCTTTCAGTGTTTTACACACTTTTGTTTGCATTATTTTAATTGAATTATGAGACTCGGAATGTATTGGCTCTCATACAAACACGTGACTTTTCATTTTGCTCCAAACTACATCTCAATATCAGTTGACTAAAGAGTTTGAAATTATAAATTATGAATTATAAATATTAGATGTCATATACCAAAGAAAAACGACCAAGATCCTAAGACCGAGTGGCCGAGGGGTACAGGCATCAGCCGCGAAAGCCGAGTACGTGGGTTCGATCCCCACCTCGGACATAGGTGATCTTGGTCGTTTTTCTTTGGTATATGACATCTAATATTTATAATTTATATAGTATTAAGTAGTGTGACTACTGGAGAAAAATTAAAAGTACAAATCAAAATATTTAGTCAATAAATAATTTGATTTGTACTTTCGCAATATGTTCATTATAAATTATGATAAAATACTTATCAATTGGAATCATTAATTTATGCTCTATGTGACGTCAACGTGAAGTGAAGTCTATTTGCTTGCTAGAGCTTGCCAGATTATAAATTAATCACTTATATTATTATTATGTTACACTATGTCGTTTCGATTCACACTAGTCACATAGTTGTAGTACTGTAAATATTTTCACTATGAGTATTACAGTATCACATCATCATTGACGACGACTGTCACGGGTATTAGCGGAGGCTGGATGACGCTTAAAACTAGCGTTGGGAGGTCAAAGAATATGGCCTTATGGAGCTTACCGTGTGACTAGGTCGATTTGTGTCAAGATGTCCCAAGACATTTATTTATTATTTAAATTCTTTAAGAACCTTCAAACCAAAAACCACAAAACTTTGTCTATTTATTCCAGTTTATTTTAAAACGCAAATTTTATTGCTACTGGTCTGGTTCGTTCATAAAATATGCTTCCTTTATATTACTTTTCCCGCCATCTACAATTAATTAGTGTAAAAACCTCAACTGACGTTAAACTAGTCCGTGATACTAATGATATTCTGGAGTGAAACTAACTGGGGCCGTATTAAACGGATTTGTTTCAATTAGGCCTCGGCCATAGTGAATAAGCTATGACTTTAGGCCGTGGTTTCGAACACACCATTCGGACGCAGCGGGCGGCGGGCCGAAACGACCACGGCCTTAGGCCTCGGTCAAATTGTGAAAATCAAAAATGTTTATTTAAATAGGTCGTGGAATAGTTGGAGGATGTTTTGAATCCAAGTAAGAACATTTTTTTGTTTAGCATTGATATTTGTTCCTGAATGATGTCAGTTCCTGTGTCTATAGGTTGCTATGCATTTAACGTATTTTCGTGATAATAACAAATCATAGCAGTTATACGTGTCAGTCAAAGTCTACACATTATAACAACTCCACGCCAACGTGTCAGCAACTCTACTCATACGATCGATGAGTAGTCAACTGGTTGAGCCACAAAATGGTCATAATGGACAACGCGGCGTGAACGAGTGGACAATGTAAATGGTTACTCGATACACGTCAGTCGCAAACGCATAGTCGCCGCATGGACAACGTGTGGTCCATGTGTGACGAACGTGTCGGGGTTGATCTTTAATGAACGACGCGTTGACACTCGTCGTACACTACTTGAATATTTTTTTTATTATTAAACTTTGGACATACGATATGATATAGGGCTTCAATATCAATATTGAGTAGGTATAGAGCCGAGTCGTCGTTGAGTTGATATAATATACGAAGACCTTGAAATCACGGTACTACTACGGTATTTTGGGAAATCTTTTTGGGATCTTGCTGGTAGTTACCATTATTTCCCAATATCGAAGACGTTATTAAAGTGAACATTTTTTTCGAGACACTTGTACAAGACCATATCTCATGAATTAGCCCTGCACGGTCGTTTATAATTATTATCCGCTCCCCGCTCTTCGCTCCGCCTCCCGCTCCGCTCGTCACAGCCCCCGGCCTCCGTCACCCGGTAATGAGCCGGCGACAATACGCTTTGTACTGGCTTTAATTATGTACGGCTTAACTAAACCTAGAAACATTTTCTAGGGAAGCTCCGTATGCAATTTTTATTAAGCTGTTGCACGGTAATGACAACATTTTTTAACTTGGTAATGAAAACGTAGCTACGGAAATGAACGAGTGTGCTAATCTTGAACTAGAATATTTTTCAGTACAGAAATAGTGCTTTTTTTACGCACTAGGGCGAGAAGTGGCTCATTTCTTCTCGGGTCGAAACTTCAAAGGGCCATCCGTACTGAAAATTATTTTTGTACAATACACGAGCAAAAGGAAAATTCGTAACTCGTAAAGGCTAAGAACACTTTCTTTGGTCGTGTTTTGAATGTTTTTATCCATCACCTGCCTCCATGTTTGTCAGCCTCCGTAGTACGAAGCTGGAGGTTCAGGGTTAGAATCCCGGCGAGGGTATTATTTGTGTATTTATTAATCACAAATATTTGTTCCTTGGTCATGTCATGGCTATCTATGTATAATCTATGTATCTATCTATTATACATATATATCGTCGCTTAGTACCCACATCACAAGCCTTAATTGAGCTTACTGTGGTGTCGATTTGTCTAAAGGTGCGTTCAAACTAAAAGAGCATTCGCTATTCTAACCTCCCACTCTACGAAATTCGATCGGTACACAAAACGTGATTGGTTGATTTCGTAGAACGGGCGCTAGAACAGCGAATGCTCTTTTGGTTTAAACGCACCTTTAGATGTCCTAAGTTATTTATTAATTATTTTATATTATTTAACGCCACTCGTTTCGAACTTATTTTTTTTCGCAATTATATCACAATGTACTATTATTCTGGTTACTTTTCATTCATGTCACCCGCTTGTTATAGCTAGCATGTGTTACCGAGCATTTCCCCCGTATAACAGAATTTTGGAGTAAACAAGTGGACAGATAATTGAATTCATAGGCCAATCACTTAGTTGGATTGGATTGAAAGCGTCAATGTCCCTTACTATGTTTGTTTTTTTTTAACGCATGTTAGCTGTAGGATGTATGAGGGGGTGACTGATTTATTCACAAATAAGGTGTCTTGGTTAGGTGTCAAGACTGCTAAACTTAAATGGGACTGGGCCGGGCATGTTTGCCGTATGCACCCAGCAAGGTGGGCCAAAATGGTTTCAGACTGGGACTCACGGGAAACCTTCCATGGTGCTGGCCGGGGCATCGGCAGACCGAGAAGGAGATAGCGGGACGACCTGGACGCGTTTTATCCAAATTGGCGGGAGAAATGTGACGACCGGGCCGAATGGAGGAAAAGAGGGGAGGCCTTTGCCCAACAGTGGGACACTAAACCAGGCTGAAAAAAAAAGGGTAAAGGGCATTTCTCCGAGCATTTCAACTAGGGAGTCAGGGGACTTCGGTGGCGACATTATTACCCGATTTCCGTGGGTATCTCATACATTGGATATCTTGGTATTTATCAACTACCAATATATCCAAAAGTTCTTGCATCTCTCACGGAATTCGTGTGATAAGGCTGCCACCGAAGTCACGGCGGTTGAAGCGCTCGGAAAAATGCCCGTAACTAAAAATAAAACCATATAATTAAATATTAGTTTTGATATTACTGGGTAGGTAAGCCGGATTAAAAATGAGACCATCCGCAGCAGAACCAAAGTAACCGAAATAGCTCTTCGAATCGCTAAACTGAAGTGGCAGTGGGCGTGGCACATTGCGCGTAGAACCGATGGCCGTTAGGGCGGGAAGGTTCTTGAGTGGCGGCCACGTACCGGAAGGCGTAGCGTGGGTAGGCCCCCCACAAGGTGGACCGATGACCTGGTGAAGGTCGCAGGAGTCCGCTGGATGCGGGTGGTGCAGGACCGGTCATTGTGGCAATCTTTGGGGGAGGCCTATGTTCAGCAGTGGACGTCTATCGGCTGATATGATGATGATGATGATGATGAAGCCGAAAAGCTTCTATTAATTATGCGTATGTACGCATGAGGAGGTAAAGGCCCATAATCGCCACGCTAGGCCAGCGGATTGGCGATCGCAGTAATGTGTCCACTATGATGACGCTGCTGCCCATCATCAATCTTTTATCAAACAATGGTCAGAGACACTTCAATCCCTCAGTCGACTCTTACGACACCCGCAGGAGTTGGGGTGGTGACAAATGTATTCTTACTGCCGTCACCACACGGCCAATTTGGCCACCGGTTTGTGTTCATTAAAGGCCTTTTTACCTATCTGTAACTATTTTTTTGCATTCGACTCAAATGATGATGATGACTGCCACTTAGCTTCAAAAGCATGGTAAGGGTTATAGCAGAGCGATTTCATGCATGTAAACAATTTATGTTCACGTCAGAAAGGATTAAATTCATCTAGGTGAGTAGTTACGTTAAACACTTGTTTAAATATTAAACTTGTGGGGCAGATCGCTGTTTCAGCTGGGACGAAACTTATTTATTTAAGACTTAATATTGTTATGTGGACAGATATTTATAATTATGCTTTTCACTTTTAAATGCTTATTAATTATACATTAAATATGTGATGTTATCGTCAGTTGTAATATGAATTAATGTAACCACCAAATGACGATTTTTCAGGAGGGCCCAAAAACGAATTTGTCATTTATATAGTATGTTGTAACTTTTTAGTTAATTATCCTATTCAAATTATGTCTATCTTGTTTGTTTAATTTTTGAGAGGTCTATTTGACACACAGAGACTTACTGCAACCACAGCTGTAGTTCAGGAAATGGCTGCTACTTACGTTAAAAAAAATTAAAAAATTTTGGAGATACGTTAATAATGAAATGAAAATCATCAAAAGTGAATTTCGTACAGTACGTAACTTTAGTGTAACTGTCAAATTGAAATCGAATTGCTTATGAGCCATACAATACAGATGGCGCTTACAACATTGACATTTATAAATATATGGTGAGTACTAAGAAGGACTTATTTTGTACTTACAAATTCGTACTTACGTTAAAATGATTCGAATGACGTCTATGATTTTTTGAAACCTTTACATACGTTAATAAAAAACGTAGAAACTTAATAAAATGGCAAAGTTTTTGTTAGCGTATTCGACATTTTTTTCTAAATATCAATGTTTTATATACACCGTTCGATAGAGCAGAAAATTTGCAGTCGAACGGTATACTTAACTCAATTTCGTCATTTTGGTGGTTACATTAATTCATATTACAACCGACGTTATGTGGAAAAGGGACCACGTTGTCGATGGCGCTTACGTCTCGCGGCATATTTGTATACGAACTTAGAAACATAACGCCTCGGCTGCCCTATGCAGAAATCAAGTATCTGTGTTTTGTCAAATTTTACAGGAGAGCGAAAAAACGTTTTTTTTTTATTTTTCTTGATTACATGTTTACTAGTTAAATTAAAGCATTTATTATAGCCGTTTTTTATTATGCAAGATATAATTAATAGTGTACTATATTTATTTTTTCTAAATTATGAGCACAATCATTTTAAAAGGCAAAAACAGGTTTCTACCTAGAATGCGATAATATAATTTTAAAGCTTTTCTACAAAGAAACAAGTATCTGTTTATATTTTAGTGCTTTGGTAGGCTTCTTGTTGATAAGTTTATAAACACAATCATGTTTTATACTACGTTTTAGATGCTGTTAGCGATGTGCTCATAACTTAGGTATTTTTATATGCTAAATATTGTTACAATTTAAGAGTAGGTAGCATAAGAATTAGAAACTAGAGGGTAGTCTTAACGGTGGCTGTAAGCCGTTATACTAGATTTGTATATGTAGTGTATGGCGCGTCAGTCGGCCCATGCTATCCGCGCGAGACGCCCGTACACACCGCGATTTGACAAACTGTCATTGTGTGTATAGTTTATGTGCGTTTTCGTAATAAAAGTTGCTAAAAGTTAACAAGTGATCACCATTTCGTCCTCGGCGACACCCGACAGCCAACAGTTGCCTATAATTTAGTGTATGTCATGCTTGTGTTAAAATATATTATTTCGATATGAATGCAGTAGGTATTGGAGTATTTCATGGAAAACAAGGTCCTGATCTGTTTAAATGCAAGTTGTTTTAAAATTCATGGTTATATCAGTTTTTTTCTGGAACAATGTATTTCTGACAAAAATACTTGAAAATTTAAATCAATTACTTAAATTGTAGGAAACACCTTACATACCTAACCAAAAAAGAACTTCAAACCTGACAGTCTATGGAGAATATCTGGACGCACGCGTGGAAGACGTAAAAATAAAAAGTTGTTCAATTAATCTGCAAATTAACATACAATATATATATATATAGTATATATATATATATCTATGCATTTATACTTTTACTTACACCTGGTCAGAACATAAAGATAAAGGTACTTATCCATATACATTATTCCATCCATTACTTTATTCAAACATCTGTACTAACTAGTTCACATTCCTCTATTAAATCAGGGTGATTGTGAATTTTCTTGTTGTGCATTCAAAATAGTTGCTAATTATTTGGCATTAAGGGCACTAACTTTTCCAAAATCTCTTCTTTTTGCTGTTCTGACACCTCTACCTCTTGAGACATTGATTTTTAATTTAGTAATTAAGAAGAAGAAGTCCACTACTTTATATTAATTCATTAAAATTATTTTTATTAAATACAGTCCTATGTCCGTTTCTGAAGCAACCTTCCACCACGTTTTTCAATAACAAATTCCTTAAGGTGTAAAATTTATTATTTTTCATCACATTTAGCTAGTGGTAGAAACTACCCCAATTCTCGAATTTTACCCTAGTTATTATTTTCTAAACATATAGAAACTATCTGTTTTGCCCTATAGCGAGCATTTGAATAAAAATATTCCGTATATATATCCTATTCTTTGCGTCTTTTCATTATAAATAATTTATACAGCCAGGAAAACACTTCAGTTATCAGATAATAAGCACTTAAATAACACTTCTCGTATACGACCTATGACTGACAAACGTATGAAAAAACAGGCAGATTCAAAAGTTTAATTTAAAAAAGGTACCACAGGACAATTTCTACCCGAAATTCAAATACTTAAATATAAATATAAGGTTTTGGTATCCTAATAAAATGAAAATTTCTAAGCTAAAGTCAAGTAACTTAGCGATCTATATCAATATTTCTACGCTATAGTCAAGTAACTTAGCAATCTATATGAATTTCAAGTATCTTTCGCAAGATACTTGATTTCAAGATAGAATTAGGGTATATACTTGACTTTAGCGTAGAATACCCCGTTGAAAAAAGATACTTGGATTTTTGAAAGTTCCGTAACTACAAAACTATTCAGTAGTAAAAAATAAATAAAATACTGAAAAATGTATTTTAAAACACTGAATCGAATAATGTAAAAAAAAATTTTTTGATGAATTTCGAGATACTTGATTTCTGCGTAGGGCAGCCGGCCTGTCTTGAATCGACACGAGTTACAGATTTCCTTCTCGCACCGTGCTACCTTTTTCTGTACAGATGGCCCTCCAAAGCTTCGACCTGGCCAAAAATAAACCAATTCTCGCTCTAGCGCCTAAAAAAAGCATCACCTGTACTGAAATATTACATTTCGTTACAAGTGCAAAAAAATTTTTTTTTTTCGACGATGGTGAAAGTTGGAGCCCGAGTGAAACGAGGGCGACAATCACCCGAATTAAAAAGAAGATTTTACACGTGTATTAAACGAGTTTTTTCATAAGAAGTGCCTTAAAAAGAGAAATTAATGAAGTTTACTTTCCCGCACTAGTTCGGAAAATTTAATTTTCGCTAAACTGTGAGACAGTTTGTTGGCATTGCGCTCAATTAAATTAGGTACTACGAGAAATTAGGCGGTCTGCACTCAGATTAAGATAACAAAACACTGAAAAAATAGTAATTGCAATTTAAATATAATAATAAATAAATATTTTTGGACATCTTTACACAAATCGACCTAGTCCCACGGTAAGCTCAATAGGCTACTTGACCCATTTTTAAAGTTTTTCTTATATTATTAATCAATATCTGATTACCGGAAAAAAAATAAAAATATATTTTTTCACGACCTAGAAAACCGCAAAATTATAACACAACACAAAACGTTGTTGAAATCACCATGTCATTTAATTTGGTCAAATTTAAGTTTATTCGACTCAGAATCACGAGCTCATTCGATTTTGTTAGGAGAAAAAATAAGTCCCATAATTTTCATACAGTTTTCATTCCTTCCATTACGCTACCGGCTTTGAACATCTATGAAAAAACGGTATCGTAATTGAAAAAACATTTTGGGACATTTTTTTCTCCTGATTAGAACAAGCCCAAACTTGTCCGAATTAAATAACAAGGTGATTTCAACAACGGTTTGTGAAAACGCCCAGCCGCAAAAACCAGGACCTGTGTTCGAACCATTTGTTTTCAGACTAGAGAAAATAAAATAACCGGACTACAATATCTGTACCTTCAAAATCTCCAGTAATTGGGCAAAACCTCAACCGTGAAACAAAATACAAACGAAATGAACGTTCCGCGGATCTCTGTCATCTCTCTCTGACGAGCAATAATGAATGAATGATGCACCAAACTTACTATTACTGATAATGAAAAACTGTGCTGCTAAATTTCAACTCTATACGCCTTAAAATAAAAGTGACGACTCATTTTATCGGGTGAAGGTAACTTTGTCAAATTATGAACGAATTGTCAAGTTTCAGTAATCGTATTTTTAATGAGAAACAGTTGGGATTGAGAATCCGCGGGGATGAAATGTTCGAGTTTTGCGAAGTTTAGATGAATCCAAGTCCTTAGTGGTTTTCGTCTAAGATTTTAGTTTGTACCGTCCGACCAATGAAATTTCAAATCAGTGAATTAGTAGTCGTTTTAATATTTATTATTTACTTTCAAATGCGTCTTTTTAAACGTATAGTTTAATAGGACAGGCCTAAATCCAGCAGCAGACTCTGATGATGTGTCGTAATGTAAACCAAGGCACGCAACTTCGTGAGCATTTTGATCAAACGAGCATTCGCTCATTCTATCTCCCACTCAACGAAACCAATAAATTACGACGAATCACGTTTTGTGTATCGAAGGAATTTCGTAGAGTGGGGGATAGAATGAGCGAATGCTCGTTTGGTGTGAACGCACCTTCAGGTTGAGCCGCTTCCACCGATTATGCTAGAGCGCAAACTTGTAGAAGTGTTCCAGTGAAGTACCAACTGTACTAGCTCGGTCTAAATGGGCAGGACCCTGGGAAAAAAACGCTTGTGGTCTAGCGGTAAAACGCACGGCTGCTACACAGCGGTCGTGGGTTCGATCCGCGGCTCGTACCAATGAGTTTTTCAAAAACTTAATATGTACAAAATATCATTTGATATTCACAAGTACTTAACGGTGAAGGAAAACATCGTGAGGAAACCTGCATACACTTGCGAAGATATTCAAGGGTGCATGTGAAGTCCCCAACAAGTACTGGGCCAGCGTTGGGACCACGCAAAATAGGCACGTTTGATGTCGAGTTGCGGAAAAAATGGCCAGAAAACAACAACAACAACAACAACATAGGCAGGACCCTGGGAAAAGAGAAAAAACCCAGGGTTTTTGCCCACGCAACCAACCCACCGGCTGCCCGATCGCTTACAATTTTTTTTACATCATCATCATCATCATATCAGCCGAAAGACGTCCATTGCTCAACATAGGCCTCCTCCAAAGATTGACACAATCACCGGTCCTGTGCCCCCCGCATCCAGCGGACTCCTGCGACCTTCACCAAGTCCTCAGTCCACGTTGTGGGGGGCCGGGCTTTTTTACATAATTATAGGTATATAATGAAAACAACAGTTAACGTCATAATTTTTGTGTAATGAAGTTAATTTTGTGTAACAACTTTTGACACTGAAAATGGGCGACAAATTCAAATTCTCTATGAGCGATCAACAATACGAACCTATATCTTTTAACTTTGCTCCCTTTTATTACTACCGAAGGTTGTTGGACAGAATATACAACATAATTTGTATTGACGCAATCGAGATTTTTGTTTTGATTAAGGCCTATGTACATTTTTTTGTAATATACCCTTGAATCCCTCATTACTCTCAGTATTCCACTTCAGACACCCGCAATGAGGTTAATTTATCGCTTCACCCGGGCTTCGATTAACGCCCTCGTCGGATATATGTAATTAATCCTCTGTGCCAATCCGCTTGGTCAGCGTGGCGGCCTACGTCCAGCAGTGGACTAACACAGGCTGATGATGATGATGAATCTCCTGTGGCGCAATCTACTATTGTCATTCCACTGGAACTGTGTTTTTCCTAAAGGTGCATTCGGACCAAAAGAGCATTCGCTGTTCTAACTCCCACTCTACGAAATTCGATCGTTACATAAAACGTGATTGGTTGATTTCATAGAGCGGGGGATAGAACAGCGAATGCTCTTTTGGTCTGAATGCACCTTTACAAGCCAAAAATACGTCAAACCATTTAAAATGCTGCGTAAACACCAATTTCTCACTGTCTCAAACCAATAGTCCGTACACCATACATCAGATCAGTTCTGTCCCCATTAACTAAGAACTACCATTCCTACCCCCTACTAACATAAAATCGTATCTCAAATATATGCCAATCTAAATAAACCTTATGTCGTGAAGAATACGATTCAAAGTCGTGAAAGCAAAGTGAGATAAATGAGGCTTTAAAAGTAAGCAGTCGATATTTCACATTAATTACATCATCTGGACTGCATCGCTAGGTACACATCCATTGCTCGCCAGCAAAGCCTACCAATAGTAAACAGTTTCATTCCACCAGCATTGGACTTCGAATTGAGCTGGAATTCGTTTCAAGTCTAGTACTAGAGCCGTGATTGATGATCCATCTTGTCTCGTAGTAAATGCCTAGAGCTGCGTAGATCTGCAAATGGTTAGATTAAGCAAATGGCTGCGAGACTTTGTCGGATAAAAGGTTTTAAAGTACATGTCTTTGAGGATATGTGGAGTTTTATGCCGTTTTTGGCTCCATTTGTTTATAGGAACAAACAGAATTGGCTTTTTCAAAGAAAATTATCATTGATTTCAAATATGGGACAGGCCAGAGGCCCTTTCAACACGGTCACAGGTGCGAAAATTTAAAATTACTGCTCTACTTAAGTTAGCTCCTAGTTAATAAGGATGATGACTGTAGTTAAAATAAATTTGTTAACATTATGCACGACATAATACACTAAGAAATTATTACTAAGATGTACCTAGATTGCAGTAATTGTTGTACAGAACTTCTATTTAATAAATTGAAAAGAACTTAAAAGAGTAGGTCATTTGCAACCGTGACGTCACTTTTGTGTATTTCATATAAAATTCCATACTGGTGATCGTTTTGACAGTTCGAAAAAAGATGCTGATTTGACTTGCCAGTCATCATGTCTATTACAAAAGCCAGAAATTACAGCTTTTTAACTATATTGACTCGATTTTTTCATTTTAATTTGTTTTCTTAGGTTATGGTTATCCCTAACCATCGGACGGGCCGTGTGTTAGTATGCTACCAACAAAAAAATAGCATTTCAGTATAAATAAACGGTCGTATATTGTGCTCCAAAAATCAAAAAAAATCCTGTGGTGTCATAATTAAGTGCAACTGAAAAAAACTCGTAATTAATGACACTAATGAATCCCATACCTGGTTTAATTTATCGCCCGTATTAGATTTACCTACTTACGGTATTGCTCTAAGGACCGTGACTTATACATCGGTCTTCGGCGTTGAGACTACGGTGCCGATACCTATATCAGTCATTGGTTCAGTCGTTCAAGAGGTTAATGCTTGTAACAAAAATAACATTTTCCAGTTAAAGTTATTTCTAAAGCAGCATTAGAATCTTTACACAGCAGATAATCAAATATCTGTAATATATTATGCTGTGTAAAAATTCTAATTTACAAATTTTCTGTAAAAATATTTAATTAATTCACTTCCATTAAAACGTAATTTTAATTCATGACATATGTACCTAATACGAATAATTTATTTTAATAATGTAATAATTTATTTTTTCCGTAACTCTAATCTAATTTCTTTTTAATTTGTTGTAATTTACCAAAATGTTGATGACAACAATGTATGATCAGTACGAAATAAAATTCTATTCTATTCTATTCTATCACACATGCCACTTTTAAAAGTCAAATAGGTCCCCGGATTGTGCTCGATCGCTGTTCGTTCGTATTAACTCAGATCCTGTCGTCCCTTACGACACCCATGGGATGGAGTGGGATGGGTGATTTACAATTATTGACTTCGTCTAACAAGATTAGATACCTAAGTAGTTTCTTGTAGATAAAGAGGTGGATACTATTCGTCAGTAAAAAAACCAACCTTTAAACTTGTATTAATTCTACAGGGTGTTCGTTTCGATTTACGTTAAATTATACAGGTTACTTGGGACAGTAATAGAAGTTGTCTGGTATAACGGCTTTTGGAAAATTCGATAAAATATATTTTTCTTTGTTTTCATACATAATAAATGAAATGGTAACTGTGAGAGAACCTTAAGAATAAAATAAAAGTTAATCTCAGGTGACTGATGGAACATGTCAAAATGAGTAACATTAGAATGTAATAAAGGTTGCAATACACTTGTTCAGTCATTAAATTTATTTTTTTAAGAGTTAACTGTTTCTTAGAGAAATTAATTATATTTGACCTAAATAAGCTTCCCTTAAAGTTATAGCATATGAAGAAAAACACACTGTATAATCACGCACTTTTAGAACACAATCTTGGTTTTATTCCCAGCTAAAAATCTTAAACCTTCAGTTCACATACATTTATAGTAAATATCGTTGATATTTATTAGTATTAATGTAAAAATATTTTCTGCGAACGTGTTTTACGATATGTGTCAAATACGCCAAATGCTATAGAAAGTCAGCCATATTTGTTAACTTTTTAATTAAACGGTTTTTATTAACTTCACCGCGTATCAACTGTCGTCGATGCTTCAAATCTTGTGAGAGATTTTTCGACCCCTTCTACTGCACCGAAATCAATAAAATTTGGAACTCTTATCAAGTCCCCATGACAATGCAATATTATAATATTTGTATCCTTGTATCCTCAAAGCCTGATGCTGCAGACGTACTGCTTACCTTAACCGAGAGTGTTAGACACGTGAAAATGAAAGTATACCATGTTTGACATAATCAAATACTAACAGCCTGATCTTGACTTCCAACTCCTCACTCCTGATGCTGCAGTACTGCCCACAATAACCGCAAGGTTTATCTTTTATCGATTTCTTGATTTTAAAGAAGTTCTTTAAATATTAAGTAGAAACATGCGAATTTAATACTAACGTCCAACTCCTCAGATCTGATACTCCAGTGTTACTGCCTGCCACAACCGCTAGGTTTAGCGACTTGTAGATTTTAAAGTACTACTTTAGACATTTGGTAGAAACATACGGATTTCATTATCATCATCATCATCATATCAGCCGAAAGATGTTCACTGGTGAATATAGGCCTCCCCCAAAGATTGCCACAAGGACCGGCCCTGTGCAACCCGCAGTCATGTCAGTCCACCTTATGGGGAGCCTACCCACGCTGCGCCTTCCGGTACGTAACCACCACTCGAAAAACTTACCGCCCCAATGGCCATCGGTTCCACGCGCGAATATTGCGTGTATTAAACCCTGCGGAATATTGGACGAAAAGATACAGACGTCAGACGGATTTAATATTTACTTCCAACTCCTCAAACCTGATGCTGCTGAGACACGTGCCGTCGGACCTGCGGCCCTCCAGCTGATAGAGTGACAGCGTGAGTGGAGCGCGTAGGGCGAGCCGTCGGGCCTGCGGCCCTCCAGCTGATAGAGTGACAGCGTGAGTGGATCGCGTAGGGCGAGCCGTCGGGCCTGCGACCCTCCGGCTGATAGACTGACAGCGTGAGTGGAGCGCGTAGGGCGAGCCGTCTGGCCTGCGGCCTCCAGCTGATAGAGTGACAGCGTGAGTGGAGCGCGTAGGGCGAGCCGTCTGGCCTGCGGCCTCCAGCTGATAGAGTGACAGCGTGAGTGGAGCGCGTAGGGCGAGCCGTCGGGCCTGCGGCCCTCCAGCTGATAGAGTGACAGCGTGAGTGGAGCGCGTAGGGCGAGCCGTCGGGCCTGCGGCCCTCCAGCTGATAGAGTGACAGCGTGAGTGGACCGCGTAGGGCGAGCCGTCGGGCCTGCGGCTCACCAGCTGATAGAGTGACAGCGTGAGTGGATCGCGTTGGGTGAGTCGTCGGGCCTGCGGCCCTCCAGCTGATAGAGTGACAGCGTGAGTGGAGCGCGTAGGGCGAGCCGTCGGGCCTGCGGCCCTCCAGCTGATAGAGTGACAGCGTGAGTGGACCGCGTAGGGCGAGCCGTCGGGCCTGCGGCCTCCAGCTGATAGAGTGACAGCGTGAGTGGAGCGCGTAGGGCGAGCCGTCGGGCCCGCGGCCCTCCAGCTGATAGAGTGACAGCGTGAGTGGACCGCGTAGGGCGAGCCGTCGGGCCTGCGGCCCACCAGCTGATAGAGTAACAGCGTGAGTGGATCGCGTTGGGTGAGTCGTCGGGCCTGCGGCCCTCCAGCTGATAGAGTGACAGCGTGAGTGGAGCGCGTAGGGCGAGCCGTCGGGCCTGCGGCCCTCCAGCTGATAGAGTGACAGCGTGAGTGGAGCGCGTAGGGCGAGCCGTCGGGCCTGCGGCCCTCCAGCTGATAGAGTGACAGCGTGAGTGGAGCGCGTAGGGCGAGCCGTCGGGTTCGCGGCCCTCCAGCTGATAGAGTGACAGCGTGAGTGGAGCGCGTAGGGCGAGCCGTCGGGCCTGCGGCCCTCCAGCTGATAGAGTGACAGCGTGAGTGGAGCGCGTAGGGCGAGCCGTCGGGCCTGCGGCCCTCCAGCTGATAGAGTGACAGCGTGAGTGGACCGCGTAGGGCGAGCTGTCGGGCCTGCGGCCCTCCAGCTGATAGATTGACAGCGTGATTGGACCGCGTAGGGCGAGCCGTCGGGCCTGCGGCCCTCCAGCTGATAGAATGACAACGTGAGTGGATCGCGTAGGGTGAGCCGTCGGGCCTGCGGCCCTCCAGCTGATAGGGTGACAGCGTGAGTGGATCGCGTAGCGTAGGGCGAGCCGTTGGGCCTTCGGCCTTCCAGCTGATAGAGTGACAGCGTGATTGGACCGCGTAAGGCGAGCCGTCGGGCCTGCGGCCCTCCAGCTGATAGAGTGACATCAGAGTGAGTGGATCGCATAGGGCGAGCCGTCGGGCCTGCAGCCCTCTGGGCGATAAACTGCAGCGTGAGTGGATCGTGCAGCGTAGGGCGACCCGTCGAGCTTGCGACACTCCAGCTTATCAGTTTGATAGCTCTATCGAGTGACAGCGTGATTGGACCGCGTAGGGCGAGCCGTCGGGCCTGCGGCCCTCCAGCTGATAGAGTGACAACGTGAGTGGATCGCGTAGGGTGAGCCGTTGGGCCTGCGGCCCTCCAGCTGATATAGTTACAGCATGAGTTTATCGCGTAGGGCGAGCCATCGGACCTCGCTTTAAACTTGATTTTCTCAATAAACGAAATTGATTGATATATTCGTTATTGCCAGATCTCTGTTATTTAAGGTATTGTATGAATAACACGTCCATTTGAGACACTTCGGGCATTCAAGCTGACATTTTTTTAGTGTCGGATTTCTGAAAATATCTGTTCAGCAGCAATTCCCCTCTCGTTACACATAAAATAATGTCCATTACGTTTGCACATGTTTGTGTCGTGATTAAATTGCGAGAGTTAAACGCTAGCATCCTTAATTGTATTTCATATTATAAACAACATCCTTTGATGTAGAATAAGTAGGTATAGTATCGTAAATTAACTTAACAATTGCACTAAAAACTTGAAAATAAAATAAGTAAAAAAAGTTTTAAGTTAAACGGTTTTTATCGCACCAAAAACTAGAAAATAAAAATTAGTTGTAACTAACCGTAGATGCTACTTTTTTAGATTAGTCACGTGAAACTATTACCACTGTAATCTTCCCAAGTCGGATGCTGAAAGCCACGTTTAGCCTCTATGTCAGTGGATTAAGCGTATCCTAATCGGAAACTTTTACCAAACTAAAATAAAAACGTGGGGCGTTAATATGAAGAAACATACAAGTTCAAAATATGTAATTGTCGCTTTAATTTTGCAATGAATCATTCATCAGTTCCAACACTTCTACAGAGGTAAATAACTTTTATCAAGACCAGAACAAAACTTATCACTCTATCGCTGTCTTGATTTCTATGTGTGTTCTTAAATAACTATAGTGAATTAATCACAATTGCGTACGCCCCACGTTTTTATTTCAGTTTGGTAAAAGTTTCCGATTAGGATACGCTTAATCCACTGACATAGAGGCTAAACGTGGCTTTCAGCATCCGACTTGGGAAGATTACAGTGGTAATAGTTTCACGTGACTAATCTAAAAAAGTAGCATCTACGGTTAGTTACAACTAATTTTTATTTTCTAGTTTTTGGTGCAATAAAAACCGTTTAACTTAAAACTTTTTTTACTTATTTTATTTTGGATTCTATCCGATACTTTTAAGTGATTATTCCAATATAAATAAGATTAGGTTCGTCAAAATAGAATTAGTTATTTAAGATATTTGTATTCTGTACAATTTGTACTGGGGTCCCATCTATTGGGACTGCCAGCAAAAGCACCTGACACTTACTCATACAATGAAGTTGACTAAGAAAATTTGTAATTTTGACAATATTCGATATTGTCACCTTATAAAATAAATACTATGTAACATAACTAACCAACTCCTCTCCCAAAACTCATGACAATACTTTATGTATATTTATATTATTATATGAGCCAAATAATCATGATTCAAATAAATATTCTTTGTTTACATGTTACTTCTACCTTAAGGTGCACTTAGACCAAAAGAGCATTCGCTCATTCTATCCCCCACTCTACGAAATTCGTTCGTTACACAAAACATGATTCGTTGAAATTCGTTGATTTCGTAGAGTGGGGGATAGAATGAGCGAATGCTCGTTTAGTCTAAATGCACCTTTACTTGTAGCGCCGCGCCGTAAACGCTAAGTGAAACTTGGTACATAGAATTCTACATTACAATATCACTCGAAATACAATTATAAGTGAACGTTCTCGAAATACGCGTAACTGCACAAAACCCACAATAGTCGGTCGTTAGTCAATCCCGTGTAACTAATGATGCCGGGCGTCATTAATACACCTGTGCTGCCGATAAACCTTGAAATTAGTTTTTTTTATGTAACGAAGGAAGACAACAGGATGCTTAGCCAAGTTGCCAATCGCTAGCGCTTGGTAGCGTACCGTAGTTTTCCCTCTCTGTCACTCTTGCATATTAGTGCGACAAAGACAGTTAGCTGCCTTTCGTTTACGATTGACGATTAAGCATTAACGATTGGCAACTTGGCTAAGCACTCTGAGCTCTCAGCCCACCTGATGGAAAGCAAGAACTGAGGCCCATGGACATAGTGATCAAAAAATTGCCTATGCGCTGCCTACCCTGAGGACTTAGATATATTGCCTCTATGCCAGTAATTACATCGGCTGTCTTAATCCCAAACCGAAACACAGTGCAAACACTGCTATTTAGCGTCAGGTTAGCGGGTAAGACGATGGTAGCTATAGCTATCCGGGTGGACCTTGCACGTCGAGGAGTATTAAAAATAGAATTAAATAATTTAAAAAAATATGTGGTGTGTATGCAGTAGTTTGTACGTTATTATGTATTCTATGTATTGTACAATAAAATTTAAACGTGTATTCTATTAGTTTACGGATAGTGTAAGCAAATTCATATTTGTGCATCTTGTCAGTTTGTATAATTATCTAAATTTTTTATAAGTATCCACTCAGTTTCTCAAAGGTTAGCTGGAAGAGATCCCTTAAAGGGATAGGATAAGTTCGCCTTTGTACCTATATCTCTGTATAATTGTGTTATAACATGTTTGGTGTACAATACATTACGACACAAGTGCGAAAAACATGAATTTCGAAATGAGTGGCGTGGTTTTAAAACACGACCGACAGGGAGTCTCAAAAATGCCCCCAAAATCAACTGTTGAATTGTACCAAGATGGGCAGGAGATAGCGCTTTTCTTAACACCGCGCTTATTTCGGCGCAACACCTTTGACAAATGTTTATAGAATATAGCTAATCAAAACTTTGATGGACCAATCACATTTTTTAAAATGGCGCTTTAAGTTTTTAAGTAGATATTGAAATTCATTACCGCGATGCATTGAAAAGGGGGTGACACTTGTCATCTAAAATTCAGGACCGTTTTTGAAAGGCAATTTAATATGGCGTGCGGCTTCTATGTTTTATTTGTTCGTAAATTCAATCATTTTATTAATATGATGATTCATGCTTGTTACGTCGCATCATCGCATGACCAGCCTATCTTAGTCCACCTTCTCCTATTAACCATGCGTTTAGACTCATTAGGAGGTAAATGCTTATGATTGCCAATCTTCTATCAAAGAATGGTCAGTGACACTTCAATTGCTAAGGCTCTTAGACGAGTCGGGGTAGACAAAATGTATTCTTACTGCCGTCACTCGGCCAAAAACTTGACTTATTTATTTCCAAATATCGGCTATGAACATTAATGAATACTTGTAACAGACGTCAAGTTATAGGGATATACAAGAGCTAGGCATTTAACAAATTACCCGATTACTGAAATTGCCGCGGCATGTGCTAGCAAATGGTTTAAACGTGATTTAAGCCTCAAACATTGGAATCGAGATTGAATACATGATATTTGTCATTTCGGCACGATCGTTAGTTCGAAACTACCGTTAATATGTGTCATGATGTGCTCATAGTTTTTGTAGTTTATGACTCGATCGCAAAGTTGTACATAATTAATATAATTATAGGCATTTAATAATTACGTCACCATCCGCGTTCACTGTCAACGTTGACAGCTGTCAAACGCTTAAATCGGATCAGCTGTTGTTATTTTACTGATTTTACCTATTTACTTTGAAAACATTGCTAAAAGTGATTTCCTTCTGATAGTTTAGGTTTGATTAGTACTAGGAAGTGTTATCCCAGTGATACTAGAAGGATAAACTGTGTTTTTTGAGTGAAATAAAAAAAAAACCGTTAAGTACAACTTTTTTCAAATTTGACTTTTGAGTTTACGTTATACTGTATTATTTTAAGTGATACTACACTACTTGGGATGGGTGACAGTGATAATAGTACGTTTTATAGTCAAAATAATACCCCATCTGACTTAGACTCTGACTGCGATTCAAAGTTGATGAACATCATGGCCAGCAGCAGCATATGTTCTGACACTACCTCGAATGACTCGGGGAGAATGTCATATGAAAAACTCAGCCGAAAATTCGTCGAAGCAAACTTAAAATTGGAGCAGTTAATCTTGGAGCTCGATGGTGCACACATGGAAATTGAGATGTTAAAACAGGAGAATGCAACCCTTAAATCAGATCTGAATATTTCTCAAAAAACGGTGGAGCTATATAGAAATGTTACCTCTGAGGACTTCTAATCTCTCCGCGTAAAGCACCACTGTCAAACAGATCTAAACATTGCACTGATGTTACATGCTCTCACAGAAATTGCACTATGAGCATTGTTATGTCACCAAGATTGAGTTATGACGGGCCTTCAATTGTACTGCCCCCGATGGATTCTATATGTAGTAGTGGAAACAATTCGGTTGCACACTTATCCGAAACACATACACCCGTTAGAATTCACATAACACCAGATAGTCCAACGAAACAGGCTTATGCTGATACGCCGCCTGTAACACTACAAAATGCTCACAAACCGAAGTCTACCGCCACAGCGCGCGCATTATCTCCGCGCGCCCCGAAGCTACCTACCGCCGCGCGACACAAAATCTTACTGATATGTGATGATCAGGGTCGAGGTGTAGGTAAAAAACTAAACAGGTTGCATGATGAGTACGACGTTGTTACTTGGTGCAAGCCGGGTGCTTGTCTGAGTGATTTAATTGAGCCACTGCTAAATACTTGCAAATCATTTACTAAAAATGACTTTATTGTTTTGCTTAGTGGTATTAATGAGACAAATCCAAAGTTGTACCTAAATCAGCTTGAATTCTACATGAGGATGTTGTCTAATACTAATGTTATTATAACAAGTGTCCAACACAACATAAATAATAATAATAATTTAATTGATTTGCTGAACTATGAGTTAAAATACATGGCACTACAATTTAATTATGTAAATTTTATTGACATGGATAACATAAATTTAAATAGGAAATTTGTCTTGGCAAGAAAAGTAACCCTTTTAATTATAAGTAAATATAAAACATCTGGAAGTGTTGTTACTACACCTTTGCCTCTAGTAACTTATGCTAGCATAGTAAAAAAATCGTCTGTGTGCACGCAGACTGAAAATACATTTTTTCGCTAATACTAACATTATACTAAATTATAGGGCACATACAAGTTCAGATATATGTGTAAAAAGCAATTTGCAAAATGTTCATAAGTCAAATAAATACTTAAGATTTCTGCATCAAAATATTAGAAAACTAAGTAATAAAGTATTCTCCCTGGAATGCTGTTTACAGTTACATAATAACCCTGAGGTAATATGTTTATCTGAGCATTGGATGAAGGATTATGAACTGAATCAGATAAATAAACTTAATTATTATTTAGCTGCTAGCTATTGTAGGTCAAAATATGAAAACGGAGGAGTATGTTTGTATTTAGCAAATAATATTAAATATAAGGAGTTGACATTCATCTCAGACATTTCTGTAGAATTAGATATTGAAGTCTGTGGTATTCAATTAATAGATTGTAAAATAGTGGTTATATGCTTATACACATCTGATGTTAATAGATTTAAACAATGTTTAAGAGGTTTGGAGTTACTACTGTATTCAATTTCTGAACAGTTTTCTTTGGAGTACTCATTAGTAATAATGGGTGATTTTAACGTTGATCTTTTGAAAAATACAACTCAAAAGCGTCAATTGTTGGATCTAATGGCTCAATATGATTTATACCCTACTCACTTGTCAGCAACTAGGATTACGACATCGACTGGTACATGTATTGATCATGTTTATACAAACTGTAAAAAGGGTACTTGGGACATACAGCTCATACGAAGTCACCTCAGTGACCACGACGCTCAGTTATTAAAATTACACATCGCTAAACAAAATATGTACACACCGCCTGCTGTACGTAGAAATATATCACAAGTAAAGATGCACGGCTTTTTGCAGGATCTGTCGAGTAGATCATTCTATGATATTTTCCACTCGGACCTTGAACCCGGACAAAAGGTGAATAAACTAATAACTGCAATTAAGAATAGGTTCGATGTACACTTTCCTTTAAGAAAATATCCACATGTTAATAATAGGAAGAAAATATGGGTTGATGATGAAATTTTACATATGACTCAATTTTATGATGACATCAATAATCTTTTAGACCGACATCCCACGAATGAATATTTGATTGATTTTGTAAATAAATATAAATCGTTACTAAGTAAATTGAAATGTGAAAAACGATGCAATTACATTCGTAAAACAGTTGAAAATTCTAAAAATGTTTGTAAAACACTATGGTGCATTATTAATACGGAAACATGTAAAAAACACAGTAGACCAAACCCGATTGAGGCACTAATATTAGCGAACACTGGGTCTAGTTGCGGTCAAAAAGAAGTAGCTGATAAAATAAATAATTATTATGTTGATTTAAATAGCTCTGTGTCTATTCGTGCTGATTCGCGGCAGGCACTCTTGTTTATGACTAGTGTAACAGATTCGATCACGTCAAAGATAGATACTAGTTTATTTACAATATTGGAGTTAAAACAATTGTTGAAAGCTATAAAATCTAAACACTCTACAGACTACTATGATATTTCTGCAGATCTTGTGAAGAGATTACCGGACAATGTAATTGATATTTTCTGTGCCCTTCTTAACCAGTGTGCTATTTTAGGGGAATATCCAAGCTTATTAAAAATTGTTAAGGTATGCCCGGTGTATAAGGGCAAAGGGTCTAATGAGGATATGAAAAACTATAGGCCCATATCGTTAGTCCCTGCAATGTCGAAGGTGGTTGAACTCGGTATATGTAATAGGTTAGTTAAATATTTTGAAGACAATAAATTATTTCACGAACACCAGTACGCATACCGCCAGGGCAAGTCAACAGTCGACGCTGTGCGTGCAGTTCACCAGCGGTTACTGAAATATTTGGATGACAGGAAAATGGTGGCTGCTGTTTTCTGTGACCTGTCGCGTGCATTTGACTCTGTTGATCACCAGCTACTGTTGATGAAGCTACAGAGATACGGGGTATGTGGTAGCTTTCTGGGCTTCATTAAGTCTTTCTTGCAGAATAGGGAACAAGTAGTATCGGTTGATGGTGGTGTAACCAGGTCAGATTCAAAGACACTTGGAGATTATTCCGTTCCCCAGGGCTCGGCAGTAGGTAACCTTCTTTTTCTTGTGATGGTAAATGATCTAATCGGGATGTTCCCACGTGGTGACTTCATAATGTTCGCTGATGACGGTTGTGCCATTGTTTCTGGAGATAATTTTTCAAACTTGAAAGAAAATACCGTTCGTGTCCTAAGTAAATTGTCAGACTGGTTCGGAGCGAATGGGTTTTTAATTAACCTCAACAAAACCTTCATCATGCATTTTTGGTTAAGAGGAACATACCCGACACCGCTGGATATTATAGTTGATGATGTTAAATTACCACAGGTCCATGAAACGCGATTCTTGGGCATCTACTTAGACTCTGGCTTAAGATGGGATACTCATATAAATGTTCTTTCAGGTAGGCTCGCTCAGGCATCCTTTGCATTGTCACGGCTCGCCCCTGCTCTCTCTCAGGAAACCATCCGTATGGCATATTATGCGTACGTCAATTCCATTATCTCATATGGAATTGACCTTTGGGGTCTTGCTGCTGATAGGGACAGGGTGTTCATAATGCAAAAAAGAGCCGTGAGGTTATTGGCTGGGGTGCCGCCATTCACACCAACGAGAGAACATTTTGTGCGGCTTAAAATATTAACAGTTCCGTGTATGTTTATCCTTGAAGTAGCCAAGTTTATGTGGAAGCACTTGGACGAGTTTAAAATGCGACGTCCTGATCAGAGGAGAACTGCCAATGATGTGATACCGGTTCCTGCCAGATTGGCGAAATCATCAAATTCTTTGCGAGTAGTGGGTGTCAAAATTTATAATAAACTGAGTTCGGAGGTTAAACGGGTGCCTTCCTACGAGCAATATGTCAATCTCGTAAAGACGTTTTTATTAAAGAAAGCATACTACAGTGTTAAGGAATTTTATAACGATCATTGACATGTCTAGATTATTATTATTGTTTATTGTTATCCTTTAATTAATGTGAATAATGTATATTTTGTGTGATGTTTTTGTTTTTGAAATAGTTTTTTTTTTTTATTATTATTATTTATTCTTTTGACATGTCTAGATTAAGATTATTACATATTATGATTTGTTTCCCTTTTTACTAATTTTATGAAATTGTATTTGCTGTATTGTTTATAATGTGTAATTTTGTTTTGACTTGTGTTTTTGTACATTAAAGAATTTGAATCTTGAATCTTGAATCTTGAATCCCCCATGATGAGAATCTCGTGAAGGCCGAGAAGGACAAGTCCAGGAAGTACCTAGACTTGGCCCACGAGATAACCGCCATGTGGTATGTTGACTCGACGATCATAGTCCAGATAGTCGTTACAGCGAACGGTTTAATAGCGAAGAGTCTCGACCAACATCTTAAGAGTCTCTCGCTAGATGGCTGGATCAAGGGTCAGATGCAGAAGGCGGTAATCCTGGACACGGCGCGGATAGTCCGTCGGTTCCTCTCACTGCGACCTTAACCACCGGCAGCTTGGGCCCGCTCCGTTGCCGGCGGCACCCTAGGTTAGGTTTTTTATAATGTGTTTATATGTTTTGTATGTTTTTGTATGTTTTACTTTTATAATCATATTATGAAAATACCTAACCTAAGAAAAGTAATAAACAAAGGAGATAAATAAATAAATATCTTGGGACATCTTACACAAATCGACCTAGTCCCACGGTAAGCTCAATTTAAGGCTTGTAATGTGGGGTATCATGCGACGATATATATAATAGATAGATACAATATAGATAATTAAATACATAGACAGTCATGATCATGACCAAGGAACTAATATTTGTGATATTTGAATACACAAATAATGCCCGCGCCAGGATTCGAACTCGTAACCTCCAGCTTTGTAGGCTGGGTCACTACCAACTAGGCTACAAACTTTAACGTCATAATTTATTTGTTTCTAAGTTAGTTTTGTGTAACAACTTTTTGACCTTAAAGAGGGTGACAAATTCAATTTTTCTATAGGCGATGAACAATACGAACCTACTTATATCTTTAAATATGACCCAAAGAGAATTTCCACTCTGTATACATTTTTACATCTTACTTTATTTCTAAGCAATATTAGGTCCTACGTACATTGGCTGAAATAGTAACTACATTAGCATTACGATACAAGTGCGAAATAAATGAAGTTTGAAACGAGTGGCGATAAATTAAGACACGATCAATGGGAGTGGGAGTGGGCGACGAATTTCCTTAACGCGCGTGTATCGTATGACTTTTTCAGTACAGATGGCTCTACAAAGACTACGAAGTATAGACTTGGCAAGAAATGAGCCACTTCTCGCACTAGTACGTATAAAAAGCACCGACCGTACAGATGGAACTGAAATAGTTCATTACGATATAAGCGCGACAAAAATGAAGTGCGAAACGAGTGGAGATAAATTACAGCACGACAGCATGAAGATTTAGACATGACGTAAAATGAGCCACTGTTCGCACTAGCGCGTAAAAAAGCGCCATCTGTACTGAAATAGTACATTACGGCACAAGTGCGAAAAACACGAAATTCGAAACGAGTGGCGATGTTTTAAAAGTGGGTCATTTTACGTCAGGTCCAAAACTTCGGAGGGCCATCTGTACTAAAAAACGTCGTACGAGACAAGTGCAAAAACGAAATTCGTAACTAGTGTCAATTTAAAACATCGCCACTCGTTTCGAATTTCATGTTTTTCGCACTTATGTCGTAATGTACTATTTCAACATACAATCTATGAAGCTTTTTTACTGTTTCAAAAAGCGAGATTTCACTTGCTTGTGAGTCGATATTTACACAAGAACAAACATATTTCGCCCTCGTAAAGCAAATATGTATTTCTCGATTTCAAGATAAATGTTCTGTTTTGGGCTAAGGTTAATGAACCAGATAATTTGTAACTGTTCTTGCCGATACCGACACAAATCGACGGTACAAATGGAAAGGAACGAACTGCCCTTTCCGCGTCGCTCGACCAAATCATTTCTGTGTTATATCATTCCTGTGTTATATCATTTCTGTGCTATATCATTCCTGTATCGCCCATCGCGGGTGTAGCGTAGATGAAATCAATGTTAGAAAGGATAAACGCATACAAGATGATTATACGGTGTGATACCAACTGTGAAAAATGTGTTAAGATGGTCTTTCTGAACAATGTTTCTCATGTGACCAATATGCACATTTGCACAAGCGTATTTTTTACAACTAGTAAAGTTCAAGTTCCTTTCCTTTCCAAATGTGAATACATAATTATAAAACGAGGCTAAATACGAGGGGAAATTATAGACACTTCCGCACCGGTCGGTGTAAAATCAATTTTTTTTCGTGATATGTATTCATAATCATAATATTTGTTGCATGGAAAACCTTGTTCAAAATGACCATCTTAACACATTTTCCCGGTTGAGATCACAACCCCATAATCATCGTGTATATTTTTAATAATAACAAATATTTTCAGAAAGGTAGGCCACCTTTCAAGCGTGCAGAATTGCAGATGCTGATAGCAATCCCGGTGCCATCATCATCAGCCTATCTCAGTTCACTGCTAGACTTAGGCCTCTCCTATTAACTATGCGTATAGACGCATTAGGAGGTAAATGCCCATAATCGCCATCGCGGGTTGGCGATCGCAGTAATGTTTCCACTATGATGACGCTGCTGCCCATCATCAATCTTCTATTAAAGAATGGTCAGTGACACCTCAATCCTTTAGTCGACTCTTACGGCACCCGCGGGAAGAGTCGGGGTGGTGACAAACCACCTATTTTTACTGCCGTCACCACACGGGCGCTCCACCAAAAAGCGGAGTCTCACGTTGGTGGACTAACCACTAGTCTACTAGTAAACGCATTTCACCAACGTAAAAAAAGGCCTACTTTCCGAAAGATTCTTGACGCAGCCCATTTCTCGTACAGTCAATGGCAATGTAAACACTTTTTTACTTATGTTGTGAGTATGAATAAAGAAATTGTGATTTGTTATTGTTTCTGGCTTTTGCTTTAAATCTGTCTTTCTGACCTTCGTATTTATGACGCATCTATGGATTTCGGCATCGATCTATGAAGTATCGTATCTTCCAACCGAACAGTGATGGAGTAGCGACATCGCTCGCGTCATTTGGCCGATGACGCGACGTCATAATTATGTGTCACTTGTGACGCCGCATCGAGGAAATGGAATGTGGCTTATCTAAGTTATGAATGCTCGTTGATGGGATGTTTTCAGGCTTTGTATGGAGTGCACGAAATAAATAAATATTCGAAGAGACAATTTTATGTAGTCTTAATCATGCATTTATTAGTTTTAGATATCATGTTTCTTAGGAACATTTTCTATTTAAGAGCTACACAGCCGTTATCCAAAGGAAAATAACGAAATTTGATTTTTCAAAAGGTTCATGTTCGAGTACGCGTATTTTTGTAATTGCCTGAATGAAATTTTTCTCTTTACAAAAATTTACATCATTGTTCCTAAGACAAGATTTTGCTATCTATTCTGGTTTCCAAAACCTCCATACTGATCCATTTGGATTGATCATCCTGTATATATGGTATATGCGAGGTAAAGTGCGTTGATCGTGGTTCTCGGTAGACCTATTGCCACTTTTAGCTTCGCAGACATGGTCACCCCGATTAGGTGGTCACCTAATGGTCAGCATCCTGCATGCTTAGCCAAGTTGCCAATCGCTAACGCTTAGTAGCGCATCGTAGTTTTCCCTCTCTGTCACTCTTTCATATTAGTGCGACAAAGACAGTTAGCTGCCTTTCGTTTACGATTGACGATTAAGCGTTAGCGATTGGCAACTTGTCTAAGCACCCTGGAAGGTCTAGAACAAAGATCGTCAAAGCCAACCTAAGCTCTTACAACATACCGGGTACAGTGTTCACTGTTCATGTTCTAGACTTTTTTGCCTTGTAGCCAGAAAATAAATCCACCTTTTACAACCCCGTTAACATGCCCAACGAGCAAATTATACAGATATTTAGCTCCTAAGGTTTTTTATTGCCGAACCACTCCAATCTGACGTGGACCAATTTAGAAAAAGTTATTGGGCCGGGATTTGAACGCGGGCCCTCAGATTGCCAGCCGACGTCACCTCCAAATGAGCCATCAGTCTTGTCGCGAAGCCGACGAAAAAGTGCCTAATATATCCACACTGAACTTTCATAACCTCGAAATTCAAACTCCATCATTATTATTCTCAACCTTATTGAATTAGCAATAAGGTTGGAGATTTGGATCGATTGTTGAACAGATACGAGTTCGCGAAACCATTCGTTCAGTATTTAGGTGTTGATTTGCAAAGTGGCTAGTTACCGCTCTTTGCCGGCTTCAATATGCCATTTATTTTATCAAGTCGTGCAAAACGCTACTTTATCACGTTCAAATAAAGCTCGGGTTTGGAAAGGTTTATAAGATCGACGGTAAATATATGTGTGCGTCCTTTCAAGCGTTCATTTATTGTGCCAGCAGTTTTAATATAAAAGATAATTTGTTTCATGTTTTCGCTTGTTTTGGTATTAGTTTTTTCTTGAGAGCGTGTCGAGCGTATTAAACAGGTTTAATGGAATGGAAACGCATGTGTTGTGCGAACAAATATTGAACAAATGGACAATATTTTCCAAGGCCAAGGTGCCATAATAATGCATGGAAATGGTCACGTGACTTTTCGTGCGAATCTGTCATTCTCATACATTTTGTTACTTATCGTATACGATTGCAAAAAGGCATCTTGGCTTATAATATATGTATAAATCAAACTGTTATTTCTTTTAGGGTTTTGGTGTTGGTCCCATAGTAAAACTTGTATAATAATTATATTATATCAGATTTTCTATAAATAAAAGGGTACTAAGGGGTAGAGCAGATGGTCGATGGGGTCGAAAAGTGCTCGAGTGGAGACCACGGCTAGGCAAACGCAGCGTAGGACGTCCACCCACAAGATGGACAGACGACACGCTGGATGCAGGTCGCATCTAACCGGTAAATGTAGAGGTCCAGAGGGGAGGCCTATGGTCAGCAGTGGACGTCTTACGGCTGAGATGATGATGATGAAGGGGTAAAACACTATTTTAAAATATTGATGTTATTTTTACGAGTTTTTGAAGTATGTAATATATTTAAAGATTCTGTGCCCTCCCCTGAGCTAAACTTACAACGTTGGGTACCTCCCAATACTTGTTCAGACAAAAGTATTATTCCTTTACAATTCTAGTTTAATTTATTATTATAAAGCTTTATGGTAGGATGAGTATATAAACACGAACATAGGCATTCATCTAACCATTCCTAATTAATTTTGAATTGTTTATTTCTTGGAAATAAGTAATTTAGTAAATATAGTAAGTATACCTACTAATGCCAAGACAGCCTATAGAAATACATTAGTGTTTTTCAAAACCACACATCTGACATAGACCAGGTATGTAAAAAGTATGTACTGTACATAGGTACATTCAAAAGTGCAGTATTCTAATGATTACTTGAACCTTACCTTTGACTTTGACTTTGTATGGTTTATATATATATATATTTTTTTTTTTATTGGTCCATTAATTTACACAGCATTACAGTAGGTACTAATGCACTGCGAAATACAGGAAGTACCTATAATATATACATAAAAATAAGGTACCGTATATAATATAGGATCAGGATTGGCAAGACAATATTACTAACAAATAGAAAGGCCGGAGGCACTGAAACGTTATACAAATAAAAATAGTTGGATATTAACATTACCATATAGTAAATTTAAACATGTAAAAACCTTAATAATTAACTGAGGATGGGCGGTTGTCCATCGCATCACATAAGCTTTTGCATGCCTCGCAGACAAGCTTCCAATTATCAAAAAAGACATCGCAGTCAGGAGATGATTTGAGAAGTGCGTTGATGTAGTGCATAGCACGGATTAAGCGGTGATTGTTTGTACGCCGCAGTGCGCGCTTTAGGAGCTGCAAGCAAGTCACGAACCCGAGGTCTAAAATTAAACTTTGACAGCGACAGAGCAGGGACGAGAAGGCGTACCATCTGCGATACTAAAAAAAAAAATAGTAAATACTTTGTTGGGTAAAGGAAAGGGTAATAACCGTAGATTTTCTTGAATAGAAATCTCAGAAACGTCTTTTGGATTTTCTCAAGAAGTAAGGCGTAAGTAACCTCATGGGGATTCCAAACTATTGACGCTGCCTCCAGTTTACTCCTAACTAGAGCAGTATAAATAAGCTTGATGGCCAACTCGTTGTTAAAATCGCGAGCATTGCGGACAACAAATCCCAGTCTACGATAGCATTCAGTAGCTAACGTTCACATGTGATTATGAAAATTAAGGTGAGAGTCAAATATGACACCTAAATCTTTAATAGTGTCCACGCGCTGTATTGATTCCGTTCCTAACATGTAGCTACAAAGAAAGGGGCTACGAGATCGACTAAACGACAACACTGAACACTTCTCAGGGTGAAAAAACAGTTTATTTGTGACACTCCACTAATATATTCTATCAATATCTTCTTGAAGCGATTCAGAGTCAGTTAGTTGTTGTACCCCATAAACAAGTTTTAATCATCGGCATAAAGAAGAGGTTCGTCTCGACAGATCGTCCTGACCTAAAGCCATGTTGAGCGTCAGATAGATACGGCTGCACTTGAGAGGCTACGTGCTTTTGTATCAGAAATTCAAACAACTTCGCAATCGAGGATAGAATTGCTATGGGTCGGTAATTTTCAACCTTAGTAGCATCGCTCGTTTTAGGGATCGGCCGTACCCGTGTCACTTTCCAGTGATGTGGGTGCAATCGAGTGCGTAAAGCTAGGTTGAAAATATAACACAACGGCTGTACTAGCCAGTCTCTGCACCCCTTTACTATATACGCCGGGATAGCATCAGGGCCCAATGAGCTTTGGGGCTTCAGACGAGCTATACCAGCCTTTACATCCTGAGGAGATATTGTGTGAATATGGATCAAATTAGCAGTTCTAGTCCTGTCCTGGCCAATGGCCTTAGAGGAGTCAAGCGAAGGGACACCAGGAAGAAATACACCTGAGAAGAAGTTTGCAAACGCCTGAGCCGCCTCTACACCATCATATGGGTCCCCTTCGTGTAACACTCGGTTTTCAAAACCACCCTTAGACTTAAGATTGCTTATATGTTGCCAAAAAACACGAGGGTTACCGGTGATGTTAGTTTGAACACTGCCAATATAATTTTCATAAGCACATGAGGTTCTCGACTTTATATCTGCTCTAAGTTCGGAAAAGCAGGCATATACTTCTCTGTCTCCAGTTCTTTTCCACTTACGGTTAAAAAAAGCCTTTCTTTTTATGTCTCGGATAAGATCTGCAGTAAACCAAATCGGATACTGCCGACTGGGCTTGCTGGGCCTTGTCTTCCTAGGTATGCACAAATCAAAAATGCCGAATTATGTTCTTATTGCACGTACAACCGATGGCCGTTGGGGTGAAAAGGTTTTCGAGTGGCGGCCACGTGCCGAAATGCGCAGCGTGGGTAGACTGGGTAGGTCTCATGACCTAGCCCTTTGCACGCCGACATAAAAAAGTATTCGTTTAAATTAGAACTCTAATAGGTTATCAATAGAGTTTAAGATCACAACTGCGAAAATAACGAGTTGTGTTTGTGATCGGCGTGCAAAGGGCTAGTGAAGGTCGCAGGAGTCCACTGGATGCAGGTGGCGTAGGACAGATCATTGTGGCAATCTTTGAGGGAGGCCTATGTTCGGCAGTAGACGTTTGGCGGCTAATATGATGATGATGTATAATAAGGCTTATCAATCTTATCATCTCATAATAAAGCATCAATATATGTAATTACGGGTACTTATTCTTTGATTTTAAAGTTTTTTTTAACATTACCTGGATGGTTAGCCGTGTTGCCAATCGCCAACGCTTAGTAGCGTATCGTAGTTTTCCCTCTCTGTCACTCTTTCATATTAGTGCGACAAAGACAGTTAGCTGCCTTTCGTTTACGATTGACGATTAAGCGTTAGCGATTAGCAACTTGTCTAAGCAGCCAGATAATACGATATACGTTAGTTCGAATACACGGTGCGCAAGGTTGCCTAACAAATATAATTAATATTATTATTTCAGTTAAAATCATTAACTATGTTCTAGAAATAAACAGTAGACGTGGGTACCTAAAGTATTATAATTCACATCGGATAAATTGCTAGAAGTGAAATTCGTCTAGACAAACTTCGTTGTGCCATATTTTAACGCGATTAAAATCCAACAATATTAACTTTAATTTTGAAAATGCGTGTTTTAACATAAATTTAGTATCTTATCGTTAAGATAGAATGATTTAATGTTATTTTTATGTGAAACTGCTGTGGTGGCTCAGTGGTTTAGACGTTTGACTTTCAATCCGGAAGTCGTGGGTTCAAATCCTGGTTCGTACCAATGAGTTTTTCCGAAACTTATGTACGGAATATCAGATGATATTTACCATTAGCTTTCGTTGAAGGAAAACATCGTGAGGAAACCTGTACACATCCGCGAAGAAATTCAAAGGTGTATGTGAAGTTTCCAACCCGCATAGGGCCAGAGTGGGGACTATAGCCCAGTCCCTCTCATATATGAGAGGAGACCTTAGCCCAGCATTGGGACATTATAGGCTAAAATATTATACTATTATTATATTATGTGAAACACTTGGCCCCTGGGGACCTGGAGCCCATGAGCTATTTAAAGGGCTTAAGAAGCGGCTCGTAGACGCCACCGGTGACCAGAGAGCTGGCTATTACCTCGCCCAGCGAATAGCAATTGTTATTCAGCGAGGTAATTCCGCCAGCCTTCTGGGCACCCTACCATCAGGCACGGAGCTCGAGCCTATTCTTTATTTGTAAATATTTGTTAATATGTAGTTTTTGTAAATATATTTTTATTTCCTTAGGGTTAGTTTATTTTAATCAATTTTTCCTTGTAATTTGGTTTTATGGATATATTCCTTTATATGTGAGATTAATAAAGATTATATACTTATTTTTTTAATTTGCCTCAGCCACATTTGTTGTGTCGCATGTTTACAGCAATAAGAATACATTTGTCTCCACCCCAACTCTTGCCCTGGGTATCGATTAGAGTCGATTAGAGTCGACTAATGACCTGTTCACACTAGCGATTCACTTGGGCGATTTAAAAATGATTTATATACAAAAGTAGCACGCGGCGGTATCGCCGCGAGTTCACCGCGTGCAATTTTATTTTTTTGTTTATCACCAGACATCGGATTCCGTGGGGCGAAACATTTTGACAGCTAGGGACTTCCTATATCAATATACTCATTTATCGATACCTTGTTCTAAATACTAGAGAACAGAACACACAAAGGTTTGCTAATCAAATGTTTTCTTATTAAAATAGTATTACCTATACAATAAAATAGCAGCTAAATTTTCTTCTTATTTTTTGAATCCGTTTTTAAAAATTAATTCGTCACAATTTGTTTGTCATGACTTGTCTGATCTATTATTGTTAAAGTAAACCACCAGAATTTTTTCGATATTTTCGGAAGTTAAGTGTTTCCGTCTTAGCTGAAAAATCCATTTGGTCTCTAGAAGACTTCAATTTCTGTGGAGGTTATAAAGTGATCAATAGTTACAAAAAACACGCACAATGTTGGGGGCGGTCACTTGTATATAGAACTAGTATCGATAAACGAGTTTATCGATATAGGAAGTCCCTAGCTGTCAAGAAGTTTCGCCCCACGGAATCCGATGTCTGTTTATCACCAACAGAAGATACAATACACATTTTATAGAAAATTGGCCAAGTTCATTTACAATTGATCTCCCACTTACAGGTAATCACAGCATGCAAATCTATTAACATTGAGTTTATATTCATTATGGAATAAGAATAAAAAATAAATAATAATACGAGTTAAGCTAATTGCCGCAACGGAGCCGCCAATTTTATATGTATAGAAATCGCCCAAGTAAACCGCTAGTGTGAACAGGCTCTAAGGGATAATTGAAGATTATTGCGATCGCCAACCCGCCTGCCCAGCGTGGCGATCATGGGCATTACCTACTTCCTAATGCATCCATACGCATAGGTAAAGGAGAGGCCTATGTCCAACAATCGACTAAAAATGCTGATCTATAAAAAAATAGATCTATAGAATCTAAAGCACCATCTGTACTGAAATAATAATTTTACGTTCGAATTGCAAACGCACGTAAAGTCAAAGTCAAATTATTTTTATTCAAATTGGAATGGCAACAAAATCTTTTGAATGGTCTAATTTACTTATAAAATTTGCGGGTTCCTATATTTCTAACAATAACAATAATAATGTTTTTATTTTAATATAATTGAGACCAACCTTTGTAGTTTTTGCTGGTGGTAGGACCTCGTGCCACCGTCTTGCCCGTTTACCTGCCGTTAAATAGCAGTGGCAGCTGGCCGTGTGGTGACGGCAGTAAGAATACATTTGTCACCACCCCAACTCCTCCTGCGGGTGTCGTAAGAGTCGACTAAGGGATTGAAGTGTCACTGACCATTCTTTGACAAAAGATTGATGATGGGCAGCAGCGTCATCATAGTGGACACATTACTGCGATCGCCAATCCGCTTGCCCAGCGTGGCGATTATGGGCATTTACCTCCTTATGCGTCTGCCTATACGCATAGTTAATGGGAGAGGCCTACGTCCAGCAGTGGACTATTATAGGCTGATGATGATGATGATGATGATGAAATAGCAGTGTTTGCACTGCTGTGTTTCGGTTTGGGGGTAAGATAGCCGGCGTAATTAGCACAGAGGCAATCCATCTAAGTCCTCAGGGTAGGCAGCGCATAGGTGATTTTTTGGGGTGCGCCAAAGTATTTATAAAATTGCAACTTAGATTATTGGATCTCCGAAAATTTTTCTTATACAATTTAACTTCATAATGATCGGTATTTAGAATAATCTTTGTTCATAATTATCATTACATAGAATTATTTATGTTCATAATATTGTTTTTCATACATATTTTTAGTACTAACTTTTATGTTTATATAATTTTTCACTATACTTATTTTATGCTATATATTCTAATGTTATACGTATTTATTTTTATCTGTACTGGTTTTATGTATGAATTATTTTGTTTAATTAAATATAAATCGTACTATTACTGTAAACTAGCTACCTGCACAAATCAGGTTTTGGCAGAGTAGGTACTGTACTAAACGGGTTCCCTCTAAACTTTTTTTGTCCGAAACGCTTAGGACATAACAGACTTGGTATAATCTATTTTGGCAACAATGGCATATCATTATTTACGCCGAGTGTTATAAGACAGAATTTAGATTTGCATTTTTTTTTTGGGCATGTAGCCACATGTTCGAAACTTGCCTTTTTCGTCAGGCAGAATTTGCTGTGAGGGTGAAAATTTCTGCAGTGAGCGAGCGAAGCGAGCGAACAAAACCTTCCGGGGCAGATCCGACTCGCATAGGTTAGGTTAGAAGACTAAGGCGGGAGCTTTGCTCCCGCCTTAGTCTTCGAGGTTATTTTTTTTTAGCAACCTAGAAAGTACTCAGCTCAGTAACACAGTAAGTAACGTACAGAATATTACTACTACCTCGATTATATTTAGAGGTTGTAATTATTCCTTCTCTGTTATGCTAAAACAAACTATGCCGATACTTTTTATGCACATCCAGATTATGCCTCATCATAAATAGGAGCATCGAAATTATGCTCGAATAATATTCGAACAACTCGAAATCTGCCACAAAGAAATATCCTAAAGTTGAGTATGCCACAACAGTTTCTGCACAAAGCCCATTATGACTACATAGTTTATGTTATTCATAAAATAATTTTACCACAACAGAGTGAACCTAATAGGAAAATGTTTATAAATAAACAATTTATTTCAAATAACTTTATGAGTATAGATTAATCTACTTGACGACTTTAGGAGGATAAAATTTCGAAATAAAAATCGTTATGAACATTGTAGGTAGAAGTATAATTTTTAGTAAGAAAAAAAGTATGACATAAAATTTTCGGAGTAATGATGATTATGAGTAAAAAACGGTATTAGTAAAAATATTCGAAGAAAAAATTGTATAAGTGCCAATATGGACCCGATTTTTTGATCACTATGTCCATGGGCCTCAATTCCTGCTTTCCATCACGTAGGCTGAGAGCTCAGTTGTCTAACTTTGTCACATAAAAAAAGTAATTTTACCTGAAGTAACAATGCTTCACTAAAGTCATTATAATTTGACCTTTCAGCGTTACTTAACATAAACAACGTATCGCCGAGAGAACGAGAGATTACACCGATATATTCAGGATGTTGTTCAGACAGATTAAACCCTATATTCTGTGAAGCGAAGTAATTTCCAAAATAGGAGCTGTTACAGGATACTTCAGCGGACTAGTTGTTGTGGACGACACAGATTATACTGCACCAGAGTAATCATAAAAGACTGTAGATAAGTCAAGGCGTGATTTTTGAGTTTAAACTGCGTATAGCACTGATTACAGGAGCATTCCACGAGAATGTCGCCTATGTAACGCTATTCTTTTAGTACTTCTAGAAATGATAGGAGCCCGAGTTCTAGTGTGATAATATTTTGGAACTTAACTTACACGTTCAGACAGTTTTTTCTAACTTTGAGCATTTATTGAACATATTGCGAAAGTACAAATCAAATTATTTATTAACTAAATATTTTGATATTGTGATTTGAAAAGCGGTGGTGGCTCTGTGGTTTAGACGTTTGACTTTCAATCCGGAGGTCGTGGGTTCAAATCCTGGCTCGTACCAATGAGTTTTTCAGAAACTTATGTACGGAATATCGGATGATATTTACCATTCGCTTTCGGTGAAGGAAAACATCGTGAGGAAACCTGCATACATCCGCGAAGAAATTCAAAGGTGTATGTGAAGTTCCCAACCCGCTTAGGGCCAGCGTGGGGACTATAGCCCAATCCCTCTCATATATGAGAGGAGGCCTGTGCCCAGCAGTGGGACATTATATAGGCTAAAATATTATTATTATATTATTATATTATATTATTATTTTGATTTGTACTTTTAATTTTTCTCCAGTAGTCACACTACTTAATATTATATAAATTATAAATATTAGATGTCATATACCAAAGAAAAACGACCAAGATCACCTATGTCCGAGGTGGTACGTGGGTTCGATCCCCACCTCGGACATAGGTGATCTTGGTCGTTTTTCTTTGGTATAATGACATATAATATTTATAATTTATATAATATTAAGTAGTGTGACTCTACGTGTTGGATCTATATCCCCGCGCAAGCCTATCAAAAAACCGGGATTTGTAAGCCCGTGATCCTCAAGGAGATACAAATATGTATGTATATAAGATACTTTAAAGTCCAAGCCAGACCAGATGCGTGTGCAGCACGTATACGTGCGAGTGGCGTGTAAAAATAATAATCAAATCAACTGCCACATACAATAACTAGAAACAATTAGTGACTCTATATTTTATTTCATTTCTGTTAATACAGGAAATCCCTGATATAAGTTATTGTACATCATACATCATCAGCCTATGATAGTCCACTGTTGGACGTAGATCTCTCCTATTAACTATGCATATGAGGTAAATGACGCATTAGGAGGTAAATGTCCATAATGCCCACGCTGGGCAAGCGGATTGGCGATCGCACTGTGTCCTATGTCATAGTCATAGTCATAGTCATTTATTTATAATATTCTAAATATTACATGTCAACAAGTATGATAACGCTGCTGCCCACCATCAATCTTTTTTAAAATAATGGTCAGTGACATTTGACTCTGTTAGTCGATTCTTACGATATCCGCAGGAGTTGGGGTGGTGGCAAATGTATTCTTACTGCCGTCACCACACGGCCTTAGTTATTGTGATTCCACTGATTTTTTTAATCTACAGTGTAGACTAACCCCAACTCGGTAAGGTCGCAGTCTTAAGCGGGATTACACTGGCTTCACCTTTCTCCATGCAGCGTGTAAGTTTCCACTTAATCTGACCGAGCGTTCCTATTGGTCGAGCGAGCGACGGAGAATTTAAGTTTCCCGGTCAGTGTAAGAAGGCTCTAGAGCTATATGTCGGGCCATGCTCAGTGTAGGGTTCCGAGGTTATTAAAAAACGGCTTGGCCGATTATGTTCGAAATGGTTTTATTTTAAAGTATTAGCATTACAGCGAAATTAAAAAATCATCCCTGTACCAAAATTGCAAATTTCAAGTAATAACGGCCAGTGAATCGTGCTGCGGACAGCCAGACAGACTGACATGGCGAAATTATAAGGGTTTCTAGATTACTACGGAACCCTAAAAAGCGAGTAAGCCAGTTTGATTAAACATACCTAGGTATAGTGCATTTCCTAATATTTATAAAAGGCACTAGTTTTTACTACATTTATACAAAAAATATATTCCCAACTTTCTTAGAAATATTCGAATACTTAACAGCGTCACAAATCCGACATTTTCATGGAATACACCTGGAAAACTTTGACTTTCAGGAATTAGCCATGTATTCTCAAGATGTTTTCAGCCACCAAAAGGCTCAGTACTAGTAGAATAACACCCTTTAATAAACTTGCACAACCCACACTGCTTTTCAGTCAACTTTGGACTTTATTCCTTTAAGATAAATATACTTTGATATACTCTGGTAGCGCAAAGTCATTTTAATTTAGCGTATGAACCAGGACACTGCACTTACTCTCCATCTTAATAACATGAGACACGAGGAAATACTTTGTTAGGGGAAAATGTCGTGTTTGCGTCGTACAAAACTTCTTACACCCATCCCGTTACTTACATATCTTGTTTTATAAAATTAATTTAGTGTTTGATTACCTAGATAATTATAATATTTGATTGATGTCTTTTACACAATAAGAATAGTTGCTTTGTGATTGTTACTTATCTGTCTATTTTATTACTATTTAGTATTAAAATCATGACGTTTAGAGACCATTTACATCTCCAAATCTTAATTTTCTTTATTCTGACAACTAGAGACCGTTACATCTCTAGTAGTATAGATATAGATGCATATTGTGAATTTGTATAATAATATGTCGGAGACATGCAGACGTGTGCGACATGTCGAGTCATCGAGCGTCTGAATGGTCTTATTTACAATTAGAGTGGTCTTATTTGCAATGTTTACATTTAATTTGTTAAGAGTTATAAAATCTAGAAAACGATAAGCAATGTTTTGCTTGAGATGTTCTTTGCTTGGTCCATGCAGGTAGACATTAAACGTCATGTGGGGATCTACCCGCCTATGAAGGAATAGTTTGTGAGCGCACGGTATAAAAGGTCACTAGCGCAGTGTTCAGGGATTCATTCTTGATTTAGAGTTGGAATAAAGCATTCCAGGGTTGAGTAAATGATGCATGGACGCAAGCTTATAACTCTCCAGTCGTTTTCTATCAGTATAGTTTAAAGTGTTGTAAATAGTCGTTTTAAGTGTGTACTTGTTGTGATTATTTAAAGTTTGGAAAAAGTAAGAACGTCTGAGTTTCTTGCTGGTTCTTCTCACGACAGAGTTTTATCATTTGTGAACCAGTATAATAAAAGATCGTAATTTACCTTGTGTTTAATTATGTGCGTCCATGCATAGTATACACCTTTGTAAGTAGATACGATCAGTAGCTAGGAATAAAATATTCGCCCCCCCCGTTCTCGGCTGTTCCTTCTGACATCAGAAAGTGGGATGTTGACTAATCGCCTACAATAAGTGGTGATGGTAAATGTACCACACGTAAAGAGTGAGGTTTGAAATCATCGAAAGTCGGTGAGGTTGAACTATCGTTTCTTTTTTATTTGGTGTAAGGTGTAAACCACTCGTATCTTTTGAAGCAAAGTCTGTTTCGAGACGTAATTTGAGATATCAAGTTAGTTTTTTTTATGGAATTTCTATTGTTGCAATACGTGTGGGTAGGTATCTCACCCACTTAAAAAAAAAAACAGTAATTTGAATAATTTCAAAGAATATCATGGCTCATACTTGTTACTTTTCTGACTTTTGAAATACTACCAGTTCTGAAATACGGGCAAGTAACCCGTGGGTTTGTTTTGTGGTCTACCAAAAATTGATTAGAGATTTCGTATGCCTGTTTTTTAAGTTTTCTATGCGTGTGAAATTTATGTTACAGAATGTTTCGTGATGATTTCGTTCGTGATGAATTGATGATACTGATGACTATGTTGTGGCAATGAAACGAGCTCAGAATGTTTCAATTTCAAGAACAACACGTTCATAGTAGCCAGAAGTTCCGTTCATGACGACTATGCTGTTGCGATGAAACTACCACAATTTCTTGTGAAACGTCCAGGATGAAGGAGAATAAAGACTCCAGCTCTTCGGGAGTTGCTTTTGGAGCAACGGATGTACAAGGACAGGTTTCGTTCCAATTGTTTTAATGCAAAATTCGAAGCATTAATTTAAAGAAATAACAGTTTGACATTTCTATTTTTAGCGTGAAGTTTTTGTGTTTACAAAAACGTTTTAATCTTTGCGAGATTAACTTGGTTGTAGTAAAATGAAGCCCATTATTATTTTAATACAAAGTTACCAAAGGATACCAATACCCTAACCTCAACTTTTTATTTTTGTGATCAGGTTAAGTTGAGAGCTCGCATGCAAATTATCTCTGTGATAAAACTGATATCGTACAATTTGATGATTACAGTTCAACATGGTGAATTGGAGCGAGCTGCCGACCTGCAAGTTATTGCTGTCATCATGTCCCCACGGCGCGGCAGAGGCTGATGGCTGGTGTCGCTGCTGCCTACCGTGAACACGTGGTGCAGCGCGTGGTGTAGACACGTTGTCAATCCGGTGAGGAGTTCACATTTTGTTGAGCTATTTGAGCCCTGAGCTAATGTTGTTGAGTCATCGAGGGCTTCTACCCTTTCGATTCTATAGAGTTAAAACTTGAGCAAGAAATGCAACATTAAAACTAAATTAGACAGCGATAACGTAAGGTTACGCAAGTTTATTATAGACTTTATTAAAGTTTTATTAAACGCATTGAGATGTATTTTAACAATTTCTGATATAGGATGATGATGATGATGATGATGGTGATGATGATGATGATGGTGATGATGATGATGGTGATGATGATGATGATGATGATGATGATGATGATGATGATGGTGGTGATGATGATGGTGGTGATGATGATGAAGATGATGGTGGTGATGATGATGATTATGATGATGATGGTAGTTATGATCATGATGGTGGTTATGATGTTGATGATGGTTATTATGATGATGATGATGGTTATTGTGATGATGATGGTGGTTATGGTGATGATGATGATAATCATTTCTTATTATTTGGACCGTCAATAGTTTCAGTTTGACTACCTTAGTTCAATTAAAATGGTGGGTACTAGAATTAGTCATTATAGTTTGCAATCGTATAGTTTGCAATCGTGGAATGAAACTATTTACATTTTTGTTGGGTTCAGTTTTCTCGGACTACATACACCATTTATCATTCGTAGTCGTAGGTGTAAAATCGGATCTATTTTTCCGTCTCAGTGCGGCCACGACTGTGAGTGGCGTGCGTTTGGTTTAATGGTGTAAGTGGTCAATGCGTTTTGATTGTCCGACAGCCATGGAGGTGGTTGTTAAGACTCTATTGCTCGGTGTAGCATCTGGAGTATTGTAACTGCTGTGAGTACTGCAACCCATTTGTTGTTTTTGTTGAAGTGAAGTGTTTCATTTTTACTATTGTAGAACTATGTTGGTTACTAGCTAGTAAAGTAGTAAGTACATAGATAGACTTGCTAGTCTGTTTCAAATGTTAATGAAGTTGATTTTAATTCCCTTAGTTGATTAAATGAGTACCTAAAGAAAATATGATACCGCATTACGGCATCTAATTTTCTATTAACTACTTTAAATGCGGAAAGGGTAATTGTTAAATTTAATGAGTTCTTATGTCATTTGAGCTTTCAAAAGACTGAGAGCAAGTTCGATGGATTGAGCGTGATCTAATAATCGCATCGGAAGTTCCGGAGTATGTAAAAGGTGCACGTCGACTGCTTTTTATGTGCAGTATACTCTTTGCGAGGAGTAGCACTTACGCGGCTGAAATGGTTAACTTCTGATGGGTTATTGGATCTTAATAAGCCCATGGACAGAAATTAAATCAGGTGCATGGTTATGGTGTAACCTGGTTGAGTAACATACGTTTTTGTTCGAGTCGAGGGATTGACTCTTTAGTTTAAATCACTTTGACTTTAATTGGTAAAACTGAACTTGGTTTTCAAGAAATGTAACTGAGTGATATTTGATGACGTGATGAACTGATGATAGATGTGATTTTTTGGTATACCGTTACGTTCTGGGGGTAAAAAGGAGCAGGGGTGTTGATTGCCTAAATACTGGCATGATTTTTGACATTGTCTTATCAAAATCCCAAACTGGATGACGAATGTTGTAGATCGTAAATTGGACAAAGTAATTAGTTGGCTTCAGAGTGTGCCCACAGTCAGTTTGGTGACTGTGGATGGTTTCCGTACAGTCATGTGATGATTGTAGACAGTGTTCCTGCGTACCTTGCTGAGGTCGTGGATGAAGTGTGCCTACAGTATTATGGTGACTGTAGATGGTATTCCTGCGTACCTCGCTGAGGTCGTAGATGAAGTGTTCCTACAGTATTAATGGTGACTGTAGATGGTATTCCTGCGTACCTTGCTAAGGTCGTGGATGATGAGTTTGCCAACAATGTTGTTGAGAGTTATAGAGTGTTCTTGCAAACTTTACTTACTCAGGTCAGTCAGTTAAACTTAGGTCAGTCAGTGACCGCGCTGAAGGTTATAGATGCGTCCGTGTACTTTACTCGGATAGCGGGTGTTTTGTGACATGTTGATGACTGTAGATTGTTTTTCTGTGTACATTGCTGAGGTCATGGGCGATGAGTTTGCTTACAGTATTTCTGATAACTGTTGGTGGTATACCGTGCCTTGCTAAAGTGGTGGATGTGTATAGAGTCATGTGGACGATTGTAAGATGTTCCTACGATCTTCTAACAGGTTATAGAAGAGGAGGGTGAAATGATTGTGTGTAAAATTGTTTCAAATTTGATTTCGTAAAATGTAACAGTAGTCCTTTCTATCCCATTATGTATTGAGGTCAGAATGGGTCGACCGTACCAGAGGCTTGATCGTAGCCGTAGCCCGTTGTGTCTGCCTGTGAGTAGTCCGTGGGTATGCGGTGCGCGACAGGCTCTGGCGGAGGTCGCGTTTTAGAGACCGTAGTGTCATAGGGTTGAATCTGCGATCCCTTAGGGATGCGCGTAATGTTTGTGATTATGTGATAGTCAATATGCCATGAATGAAATTATATTCTTCCGAAAGTTTTCTGTAATGTTTTACGTAAAATGTGGCTAGGAAAGCCAGATGGTACTTGTTTGTTTTTGATTTTAAATTGGTGGTAATTAATTGACCATAAGTGATCCTAAATTGAGTTGCAAAGATTAAAATTACTTTTTCTTGAGTCGAGATGATTTTACGTAGACAGATAATTTGGTCAGGAGTGACCGAGTGGTAACAAAGACTACTGGTGTACGTGTTTGTTTCAGATACAAGCGAGGACGCTTGTCTTGTCAGTATGGCCGTGTCGGAGACATGCAGACGTGTGCGACATGTCGAGTCATCGAGCGTCTGAATGGTCTTATTTACAATTAGAGTGGTCTTATTTGCAATGATTACATTTAATTTGTTAAGAGTTATAAAATCTAGAAAACGATAAGCAATGTTTTGCTTGAGATGTTCTTTGCTTGGTCCATGCAGGTAGACATTAAACGTCATGTGGGGATCTACCCGCCTATGAAGGAATAGTTTGTGAGCGCACGGTATAAAAGGTCACTAGCGCAGTGTTCAGGGATTCATTCTTGATTTAGAGTTGGAATAAAGCATTCCAGGGTTGAGTAAATGATGCATGGACGCAAGCTTATAACTCTCCAGTCGTTTTCTATCAGTATAGTTTAAAGTGTTGTAAATAGTCGTTTTAAGTGTGTACTTGTTGTGATTATTTAAAGTTTGGAAAAAGTAAGAACGTCTGAGTTTCTTGCTGGTTCTTCTCACGACAGAGTTTTATCATTTGTGAACCAGTATAATAAAAGATCGTAATTTACATTGTGTTTAATTATGTGCGTCCATGCATAGTATACACCTTTGTAAGTAGATACGATCAGTAGCTAGGAATAAAATATTCGCCCCCCCCCGTTCTCGGCTGTTCCTTCTGACAAATATTTATTTTTTTATGTAATGAATTCTTTAATGCATGTTATTTTAATAAGATGTATTATCATACTGTCTTACTCGAATAGCTTGACTTTGACTTTGCGTAAAATACTTTTTAACCGACGTCAAAAAAGGAGGTTCTTAATTCGACTGTTTTTTGTATGTATGTTGCTCGATATCTCAGAGAATCGTAAAACGATTTTCAAAAATAATATTTATCGAACAGGTATAACGCCGCTGGGTATATCTCATTTAGTTTGACAGGTGTGTCACGTCCATGTTTGAAAGTTGAGAGTTTCCAGGAAATCTAACATTTTGATATTTATTTGTGTAGTAGCCCCTGCATCTTTTGTTCATATACAGTGTGTTATGTTCCAAGTATTAACACTTGACAAATATTTAAATTGACCGTACAATTCAGCTTCATTCCTCCGAACGATCAATGTAACGCGTGTACTGCTTAGTTGTCAAACAATGTGAGTGGCTGCGATCTGTGATTGTCAAGTGCAAATTAACGATTAATTTTGAAGTACATTGCTACTCAATTAACTTTTCTGAGAAAGATAATTACTTTTAAAATTGGACTTTGGAATCAAATATGCTCACGGCTAAAAATCTGCATCGCATTCCTCGGTTACAATAAAAGCCAGTATCATACTACCACACTATATAAAAATAATATATTGTGCATGGCTGTGACAACTCACCAATTTATGTGAGAAATACCCCGATATGGTCCCGTAGGCACCAAGTCATCATAGGCAACAGTAGCTGCTTACCATTACGGATGTTTGTTTGTTTGCATAAATAATAGCCTTTTATAAATAATAAATAAACATCTTGGGACATCTTACACTCAACTAAACACTTCTACGTACCTAAGCTCAATTAAGGCTTGTGATTCGGGTACCAAGCGACGATATATATGTATAATAGATAGATACATAAAGATACTTGAATACATATACATCCACGACCAACAAACAAATATTTGTGTTAAATAAATACACAAATAATGCCCTAGCTGGGATTCGAACCCAAAACTATCAGCTTCGTAGGCAGAGTCACTACCAACTAGGCTACGGAGGCTGATAATAGTGATAATAAATAAAATCCATTACTGTAACTAACAATAAATGAACAGGTTTTTTAAAGTTGCAAAAGAACTAACTTACTTCTTCATCAACCTAAGAGACCAAACATATAAAATCACGGCAGATACAAATCTCATCACACCATAACAATTACAGAGCTTTCTTTAATTATCCCATTATCTATTCCATGCCGTTATTTTTTATGGGAAATAAAAGGAACGGTCAAAACATGGTGACACATTTTACGACCGGTCGCCAAATTATGTACATTTAAATTCTGTCCGGTCTCAGAAAAACAAGGTCATTTGGCATGAATTTTTTTAGGAGAATGTAACAATGTAATGGGATAATAAATTGAGATACAATCGGCAAAGAGCTTATTTTCGATCATAGTGCGTAACCAAGTGGTAACCGGGATATTATTATGTATTTAGGTATGTACACGTGTCTATCTACAGGGTGTTTGGTCAGCGGTGTCGGAGCTTTTAAGGGCTTAAACTACAATCAATTTTATCGATAAATTACCATTCAATTTTGTTTTGTGCCAACGATAATTAAATGGCGGCAAATTTAAAATTTCAAACAGACGAACACGGATGCATGAGGTATTTCTGGAATTATACGTTTGTTATCGGTTCTATCTGAAATTTTAACCACGAAGTTCTTAATGCTTTTCATTTTTGAATTTATTACGAGTATGATATTAATATGCGGACTTTTAACTATACCATAACTATTACACAAACTTTGCCGGTAGTGCCGGTACTTAGCTACCGAATACTCTGCAGAATAGTGTTTGAAAAGTGAAGGCACCTATACTGCCGTGCCAAGTAAAAGAGACGCATCTCTTGTAGCAGTTCTAGGGGAGATGCGTCCTTTTTACTTAGGACGGCAGTATAGATAATATGGGCGTGCATTGCAAACAGACTCTTTCACATTTATAATTATTGTACAATCGCTATCACTGCCGTGCTAAGTAAAAAACACGCATCTCTTATAGTAGTTCTTTGGGAGATGCGTCCTTTTTAGTTAGATCAGTATGTAGCACATGATTGGTATATCAGTATGTCGCCGCGAGATTGATTTTCCATCTTTAACTAACTATATGAATAAAAGAGGGATGGATAGTCTATCTGGCGGTTACATATTGTAGCACTAATCCTATGCTAAGCCTACAGATATAACAGAACGAATACGGTGCTCAAAATATCTGAAAATGCACTCTAACACCATGACAATAGAGGTCTGCTCAGATATTTTTGAGTACCCTGGCCGCTCCGGTATATCTGATGGCGACTGTAAAATTGTACACGCCTCTAAAATGTTACAATTGGGGCGTCGAAATAGAGGTGGAATATTCTACACGTATTAATTTGGAGACGGAATGTTAGCAATTTGCCATTTAACCAACTACACTGTGCCTCAGTTCTACACTAAAACTGTATTATTTGTAACTGTATTATTTGCTCATGGCAGTTTTGTTCCGTTTGTGTCTAACTTTCGGTTTTTGAATAACTACGGAACCCTACACTGGCCTACTTGGGCGGTTTTTTTTAATAATATGGGTCATATAGCGTCTGCGAAAACGGGCGTCTTTCCTGTGGACATTGCGACCGTTAACGGTTCTCGCACATAGGTATTAGGTTTTGACCACATAATTCTTAAAAACTAGAAGCCACCTATTGGCTTGTACCTATTCGTCCAATAAGAAAATTAAGGTTCCAGATCCTTTAACTTTCATATGTCCACAGGAAAGATTTGTAACCTAACTCATACAAAAAAAACTGTATGACCCATATAAGTGGACCGTCTGTCCGTGTGGTGACGGCAGTAAGAATACAACATTAAATTTGTCACAACCCCGACTCTTCGATGATTGAGGGATTGAAGTGTCACTCGCCATTCAATTTCCGTTTTTTTTACTGGCAGACTGGTTAACCAGAGTATAGTTTTCAAGTGGAAATGCGGAAAAATCAAGCAATAATTAGGTATCTGAAATATACCGTGCGAAGAAAACAAAAAAACATAAACCTTATAAAAAAATTGCATTATTTCACTTTCAAAAAAGAATATTGGTCTCAACACTAACTCAAAACCTTAAACCCTTAGTTCACATACATTTTTAGTTGAAATTATTGATATTTATTAAGTATTTACGTAAAACAAGTCTACAAACGTGTTTCACGATGTGTTAAATGCTATTGAAAGTCAGCCAGAATACGTACGTATTTAATTTTTTTTTTTTCGTTTTCGACTTGTGCACAGTCTACGAACAAATAAAACATGGAGGCCGCACACCATACTAAATTGCCTTTCAAACACGGTCCTGAATTTTAGTTGACAAGTGTCACCCCCTCTTCAATGCATCACGGCAATGAATTTCAATGTCAACCTATAAAAACTTAAATCGCCATTTAAAAATAGTTGTGATTGGTCCATCAAAGTTTTGATTGGCTATATTCTATAAACATTTGTCAAATCGTTGCGCCGAAATATGCACGGTGTTAAGAAAAACGCTATGTCCGTAGGTCATCTTGGCACAATTGAACAATTGTTTTTGGGGGCATTCTTGAGCTGGCGTTAGACGTCCATATTATATACGGTCGCAATGCACAGTATAGTTATCGGCAAGCTAACCTAGTCGTAACATCCATGGTTGATTCTTGTTTGTATCCATGGAACAGTGCTGCCATGCAACGTTAATAGAGTTCCGGTCTTGACCGCGAACACAAACTTAATATTGCGTGCGGTTTGCGAGCGAATTCTGGATATACTGCACAGTTCTGAGGAAGGAATGTAATTGTGGGCCCTGCTGGACCCTACTATGGGCTTATTTAGATTACTAATAGCCACTAGGCTATTGGCTATACAACGTGTTACACGAGCCACTGAAAACCTTGAACGGGGTGATTTGATAGGTTATATTGAATTGATAGGTGACTATGAAACTAACCCAGAATACTCAAAAAAAATGTGACCTAATATCGAATGATTTTTTTTTAGTAGAGATGGTACCTTTTTTACACGCTAGTGCGAGAAGTGGCTCATTTTGCATCAGGTCCAAAACTTCGGAGGGCCATTTGTACTAAAAAACGTCGTACGAGACACGTGCAAAAAGGAAATTCGTAATTCGTGTCGATTTAAAACACTCCCTTCGGCCGTGTCTTAAAACGTCGCCACTCGTTTCGAATTACATGTTTTTCGCACTTATGCCGTTATGTACTATTTTAGTGCACTTTTTGAATACTTTTCAACATTGCTAGTGTCAAATCATAGCAAGTATTCGTCAAAATGTTTTTTTTCTTTTTCACTTACAAATTGAAGAAAAGCAAAAAATAGAAATCATTGCTGATTCTAGTTACATTCAGAGCATTCAATTACTAGTGGCTTACAGAATTAGAAATATCTACAGTTCACAATTGTTTTACAATGTATTGTACCTACATAATTATTTTCACTGCAAATTCTTGGTAAGGGAGACTTGTATTTGAATCGACAGAGTGCTCCCATCTGAAATTGAGTGAGAATCGTTCGGGTATTGTCGATGAGCTCTATTAGTCCCACCTGTCTATGTTCTGAATGAAACCATATTTGTTTGTTGTTCATTAGTAGAGATATTAGCGTATGTATATGACACATTTTGATACGAGAAGGAAGGCGTTTAAAGGTCTTTGTACATTATTTGACAAGCCTTAATTGAGCTTACCGTGGGACTAGGTTGATTTGTGTAAGATGTCCCATGATATTTATTTATTATTATTATTATTATTTATCTCTCTTTGATCACGGGCCTATAAATCCCGGTCTTTTGATAGGCTTGCGCGGGGATACAGATCCAACACGTAGAGGCCCTTTGGAGAAATTTGCTGTGTTTTACACCTGCTGCAACCCATTCACGGGCACAAAAATAGATATCCGTGAACCGGTCCCAGCAGGCATATAGAGGCTATTGGAGATTATATGGAAAAGACTAGTGGGTTATGGAGATGAAGGTTGGATGGATAAGAGATGGAACTATAGAAAAGAGGTCCGGACACCTGCCATAACAACGATTTCTCTTTGCTATCGAGGCAGGCGGTGACTTGCCGCCGACTAGATGGGCCCCCGTAAATGCCGTCACAAGAGACAGCCAGGGGCAACACCGGTGTAGGCGGCTCAGGAGTGTAGAGAGGTGTACACCGCTTTCTGCGCAGTGGCTTGACGGCCGCTGCACCAACTCGCGACTTACGCAAATTTACACTTCCACCCCTGGAGCGAATAGCTCTGACGACTCCTCTCTGGACGGCCAGTTAAGGCAAGCCAGAGCTGAGAGTCCTACGGGTCCCCTTGGGGTTCCACTCCGACCGACGAAGACACGCCGGAGGCGGGGACCCTGACCAACTCTCGGGAGCACTCGGGTCCGTGGGGTCGTTACTCCCCAACAGCTCGCCACAAGCTGCCCTGCGGCTTTATTATTATTATTATTATTTATTATTATTATAACAACTCAACAGCGACTCGTCTCTATGTCAAATATTGAAATTTAAATCCTTTATCATAAGTCATCTGCATCATCATCAGCCTATGATAGTCCACTGCTGGACGTAGGCCTCTCCTATTAAATATGCGTATAAACGCATTAGGAGGTAAATGCCCATAATCACCACACTGGGCAAGCGGATTGGCGATCGCAGGAATGTGTCCACTATGATGACGCTGCTGCCCATCATCAATCTTTTATAATAAATATAATGGTCAGTGACACTTCAATCCCTTAGTCGACTCTTACAACACCCGCAGGAAGAGTTGGGATGGTGACAAATGTATTCTTACTGCCGTCACCACACGGCTTATCATAAGTAGCTATGTTTAATATCAAAAAATGATATTAAAGTTAGTGTACGACAAGGGGTCTACGCAACGTACACTAAAGCTCAACCCCGACACACCCGTCACATATTGACCACACGTTGTCCACGCGGCGACTATGCAGATACAGCCGCGTTTGCGTGGAGTTGTTATAATGTGATTTCCTAATTTTTATTTAATAAATATAAAAAAATCATGGGACTCGACAATCAAATCAATGCAAATCGACCCATTCTACGGTAAATTCATTTAAGGCTTGTATTGTGGGTACTGAATAAGCGACGATACATAAAATAGATGGAAAGGTATGTATTAACTACGTATAACTAGATGTGTGCTTAAATACATAGACTGCGAACTCGGGTATCTTGGTAACGCCCAAAATTGTGGTTTTACAATATAGTGTATTTGGAGGTCCGGTTTAAGACTACATTTGTCACCACCCCAACTCTTCCCGCGGTGTATTCCCGATTGAATTGCAACTGACTATTATTTGATAGAAGAGTGATGATAGGCAGCAGTGTCATCATAGTGGACACATTACTGCGATCACCATTCCGCTTGGCCAGCGTTTCGATTATGGGTATTTACCTTCTAAGGCGTCTAGTTAAGAGGGGAGGTCTACGTCGGCTACGTCCAGCTGTGTTATTCACTAAGCAAAACAGCCTTGCTGTCAGCGCTGTGTCAGCGCTGCGGCAGCGTCGAGCCTAAAAATGGTATTCACTAATGTACTTTAAACGACACTAGTGCTCGGCGACGAATGCGGCGTGAGCTGGAACTACACTGCGTCGAGAGTTTGACTTTTAATGTACGAACTTCGTATTCTCTAACGAAAAACAGCGACGAACTCGCCCACAACCTCGCTCACAGCCTTGATTCCTAATGTCAAATAAAACAGGATTTTAGGCAAGGCTGTCTCGACGTCGAGCTCGTTGACGAACGCAGCGTCGAATGTGTGAATAAGAGAATAGCATAGCAGCAGTGGACTGAGATAGGCTGATAACGTGATGTGTAATGGAGGTTCGAAAGTTTTTTAATAAAGGATTAATTTGCTGAACGAGAGGCTGTCAAATCGTCGTCGTATTGTTACACCTACACGTAAATATAAGTATATTGACTAGGGACACGATTTATCTCCCAACTAGTAATTCAGGACAGCAAGTATTTTAATGCGGTACTAAGAGAGTTTCCCCGTTATGTGAGTAATGGCCACTAACCTAGTTGCGACATGTGTTTTACTGCCTCTGCCTCGACACTGAAATGTAGAAACTATCACTGGAAAACAAAATGACATATGTCACAATGTGGTTCTTTCAAAAACATTATTGTACTCTTTATTTATTTCTCTTCTCAAGTTAGGTATTTTATAATATGGTTACAAAAATAAAATACAATAAAACATACAAAAACAATACAAAACATCATATCAGCCAAAAGACGTCCACTGCTGAATATAGGCCTCCCCCAAAGATTGCCACAATGACCGGTCCTGTGCCACCCGCATACAGTGGACTCCTGCGACCTTCACCAGGATCAGTCCACCTTGTGAGGGGCCTACCCACGCTGTGCCTTCAGGTACGTGGCCGCCACTCGATAACATTATAAACACATTATAAAAAACCTAACCTAGGGTGCCGCCGGCAACGGGGCGGGCCCAAGCTGCCGGTGGTTAGGGCTGTATGTAGAGGAACCGCCGGACTATGCGCGGCGTGTCCAGGATTACCGCTTTCTGCATCTGACCCTTGATCCAACCATCTAGCGAGATTCGAGCCTCTTGAGGTATTGGTCGAGACTCTTCGCTATGAAACAGTTCGCAGAAACATTATTATTATTTGTATCTCCTTCAGAATCACGGGAGTACAAATCCCGGTTTTTTGATAGGCTTGCGCGGGGATATAGATCCAACACGTAGAGCCCCTTTAAAGAAATTTGCTGTGTTGTACACCTGCTCGGATATCTATTTTTGTGCCTGTGAATGGGTAGGCACAAAAATAGATATCCGTGAAAGATTTATAGTTTGGCATTGAGAAGTATTGGAAAAGACTAATGGGCTATGGTGATGGAGGATGGAAGGATCAGAGATGGAACTATAGAAAAAGGGTCCGGACACCTGCCATAACAATGAGTTCTCTTTGCTAAAGAGGAACAAGTATGACAGGTGGCAAGTAGGTAAATGCATTGATTGAACTTTCTCGATTATCATAAGTACAGAAAAGTCCCGAAAGCCTACCGCTTTTTTTCTTTTGAACGACACTTTTATGATAAGGACATTGTTAAAAGACGAAGGAATGCAACTCAGTTGGCAGTTGTCATAAACGTGGCTGCAGTCGGTATAAAGAAACTTATACACAGTGCTCGCGAGCATTGCGAAAGATTTTAACTATGCATTCTAGACATCAAAATAAACAAAAAATATTATGAGACCTAATGTCAATTGCACACAAAAAATAATCTTTTCTTTAAACTTTTTGAATAATTTTTAACATTTCCAGTACTTTTTAACATAACAACAATTTGTTTAAATTATTATTATTATTTTTTTTAGGTACAGGTTATTTCGTCAAGTTTATTCGTATTTTTTGATTGTCAGGTAAAAGGTGTGGTAATATTAGAACACGTTGTGGTAATCAAAAAGAAGTTTTATGACGAGTTACGTCGGAAAACTTATTTCGAAAAAAGGTTGATTATCTCTGAAACCAAGCCGAATCCAGGAAATTTTATATAACATTAAAGACTCTAAATATCGTCAGGAATTCCGCATTAAAATCTTTTTCCCCTCACTAGCTCGTAAAGTGCTCGTTTATCCTTTAATACGAACGTGTAAAAACGCATATTATTCACTTGTGTGGCAAAGTAATGACCTTGGTTTTGGAATAACAAAACGTAAAATGCTCATGGAAATTGTTCCATATTAATAATAATTAAATAATTTGTTTGAGAATTTAGTGTAAAATACAAACCTTTATACAGGGCTACTTTTTCACCGGTACAATAAATTTTCCCACATAATTTGGTATCGATAATAGATTACATTTATCAAATAAAATTGACATTTTTTTTTTCATTTATTATTAATTTATCCTTCATGCAAATGCAAAATAATGGGCCTACTAATGATAAGACGTCAACGGGGTGCGGGACGCAGAGGGCGGCGGAAAGGGGTGAGCGACCTGCGCACGAGTTGGCAACATAGCAGTTACCTCAATCTCGGTGACTAGCTAGGTCAGGGACGGTCAGTGTCACGGTTGACGTAGGTATGTGCGCACGCGCCGCATCGTACTACCTTCAGTCGGAAATTGCTCGTACGAAATGGTTCGTAGTTATTTTCTCATTGGGGAAAATACAGTGGCAGCCCAGCGGCTATACGCTGAAGAAAGTGTGCCCCGCCTGGAAAATGCCAGTGTTATAGCTATGGCCAGCCAGGTCAACAGATTTGACCCCATGGGACTGTTTTTGTGGGGTGAGGGTAGGCCCAAAATTTAAAAGACTTAAAAAATCTAATAATAAGTGCATTTGATGAACTTAAAAGTGAGAACTACAGACTTGTGTTGGGAAATATCGAAGGAAACATTCAAAAACGGGCAAGAGTGTGTTTAGATAACCACGGCCAACATTTTGAACACTTGCTTAATTAGTGAATTAATTAATTAGTATGAGAAATGGACTCCATTAATCAGGTATGTTTTTTTTATTCCAATCATTGTGCATAAAGTTGATTTCAAGTGTGTTCAAGTTTGCAACATAGAAATCTATTTTTATTTGTATAGTGGCTCTACTGTCAATGTGACGTTTGAACTTGACGTTTCCCCTCCCCTCTCATTAGCACAAAAAGCCAGTGTGATTTCAAACCGCCATTGAGTCGACACAGTTCTCGCTATCGTATTTTTATACTCTCGAACTAAAACACCACTCACACGCGAGTTCACCAGCACCACATTAAACTAGCGAGTGCAAGGAGCCCTACGACCGAGAGCGAAGAGCGGACCCAGGCTAAGTTGGACTCTGGAGGTAACGGTCAGGTGACTTCAGTTAGCAGGAGAATCCGGTCGGCGCCAACAGCGGACAGTAAAGCTACGGATCCAACCTCCAGCATCAGGCACGGAAGGTAATCCAACCACTCCGCTGTACATCTGTTCACTTCACGTTTCTTTCAACAAGCACCAACATTTTTGCTCCCCCACACCCTAACGTATTTCAATTTAAATTACAACGGTTAATTCCGACTTTCTCTCGTTACAATATTACAGTCCACATTTTCTCACTTTTTCATCTCTCGAACAAAGTGTTTAAATACGCCTCAATGAAGAAAGTTTCTGTCCTTAGTGCAAGTATGAAAGAAGATTTGGGATCAAGTAAATTTTTTTTGCCAAGTCATAATCATAAGTTAATTATCATTGTCGCTTCTCTAAGCCGCCATGCCACGTGCGATGACGTTGTAAACAAACAGTTGCCAGTTCGTGTGTTTTGCTAGTTATGTACATTGATAATGCGTAATGCGTCCAATTTTCTTATTAGGTTTGCGGATAAGTTCAAACATCGGTATTTTAGTTTTTTTGTTCTAAAGGGGTAGTAACAAAAAATGTTAGTATTCTGTAACTTGGACTACTATTAAGTATGTTGATTTATTGTACTGGTGAAATTATAATAAAATAAAATAAATAAAATAAATAATATGATGATTTTAACATATAAATCCTAAAATTCCATAAGTAACAATTGTTTAGTGAATGATGATAAGATGACTAGATGCAATCACAAAACGCAGAAAATGTCAACGTCAACATTGTCAAAGAATATTATAGGTTATAATCTTTATTTACCGACTCGAACACGCATACAAATAGTAAACTAAACAACTTTCAGGGTGTTCTGTTATAATTTTGTAAAAATAATGAATGAGAATGATTTAATAATGCATTGGCGTTGGGCAACTACAGGAATGTGTTAAAATCGTGCTGCTTTTACTTTTTCGTGCTAAGTTTACTGCGACAAAATCTTGCATTAAATACATGATGCATTTGGAAAATTATTATCACTAACCCGATGATGATTGTAATGTGAACAAATAATTACCTTTTTTGAGTTTCCTCGCTATAGTGAGGGGAAAAGTTTTATGTTACACACAGGTGCAAATGTATTTTACTTCTCGTATGTTAAAACACTCGCTGCTCAGGATTCTATTTTAGAACCACTCGCTTCGCTCGTGGTTCAACTATAGAATCCTTTCGCTTGCTCGTGTTTCAATTTCATACTCGCGGGTAAAATACAACTTTGCACCCTTGTATAACAAATAACTAGGTATTGGGATGCTCACGAGCACTGTGTATACAAATGAAGGGTCCACTGAAAAAACATGTCTAGTCAATTCAAATTACAAAAGGAAAGACCACCTTACTTTTAACAGAATAAGGTGTGGATTTGCCCAGATTTTTAAGCATTGGACATGTTTTTTTTTCATGGACCCTTCAAATGTATTTCTTCGGTTGACGCCTAAAAATCACATTATAAACTGTCACTATTGTTAGCAACGTCATATATCTGTACTGTATCGGAACTGACTGATACGATATTTATTTTATGTCGATATTTTATTTCAAGCGTGCCAGTGGCGCTCGCTCGGATGGCCTTCCACGGAAGACCAGAGCCAAAAAATCCAAGAGATGCCTTGACGAAAAGCTGAATGGGCCTTTTCAGGAATTATTTTTCATCAATGTTATATTTTTAGTTAACAGTAGTGCTATGTTACTAAGTTTCTGAATAAACAGCTTTCTTTTGTATTCTATTATATATTTGCGGAAATTGAAGGTGGGCGTCTGGAAGCAAGGCCCGCCCATACATCTTTCGTAGTACCTTTAATTGCCGTGGAAATCATATTTAAAAGCACTCGTGACTTAATATTCCACTATAGGAGACTGTAGGTACCTATATCATCGATTCACAGAGTAACAGATATAAATAGCGTCTCATGTCTTTCAGAATATTTCTTCGAAATACTTCCCTCTTAGATACCGGAAAACATTTTAACAAGCCCCGTCTCGCTACAAATATAACCCGTTGCCAAGTAAACAAACAAACACACAAGAAATATATGAAAGTGTATTGCGACGGCAAAAACTGCCGACGGCGTGTGTCGCAGCGGAATTAAATTTTGATGCACGCCCTTATAAAACATTTGCTCTGGGTGGGAACAGGGGATGAGAAGCCAGCGGGAGATTCGAGGTTTCAATGTATTTGGACATTTCTCCGAGTGTTTCAACTGCCGTCAGTTCGGTGGCAGCATGGTGGCAGCTTTAACACACGAATCGTTTATTATTTATTTTTTATTATTTTATTTTTTTAATGAATGCTGTGTGTGTATAATTGCATGAGTTTTTTTCTTTCTTATTGTTACCTTATTACTAGTGTAAATCGATGAAATATCTAGAATAATATTTTTAAATGTAACTACATTCAGACACGATGTAAAATTGTTCATGAATAAATAGCTATCTCTCTATCTATCTGATCCTGTGAGAGATGCAAGAACTTTTGGGTATATTGGTAGACGTAGTTGACAACTACCAAGATATCCAAAAAAATTTACATAAGATATCCAAATAATGTTGCCACCGAAGTCACGGCGGTTGAAACGCTAAAATGCCCATTTGATAGATGCTGGGAATGCTTAAAGCAGATACAAAGAGCGACATCTAGATTGATCAATGGAATCAATCCGAATTAATAAATTCGAATTGATCAATTCGAGTTGATCAATACTGATTGATGCGTCATTGTAAGATCCAAGATGGTAGCTATTTTTTTCACGTATGGGCATTAGTTGATAAATGACGAAAATTGCAAAAAATTGTTACACCAACTTGGATCTTCAAATGTAGCCTAAATTCGGATTCAACGTAAGCGCATTAGTAGTAGACGGAAATGCAAAATAAATGTATCGCCATCTTGGATCTACAAATGGACCGTTAAATCGGATTCCGTATCGAGTCTGAAACGAGTACAATGACAATTTTTTTTTAATGTGCCTCCGCCTTGAATCTTCAAATGTACTTACCCTAAATTCGGATTCCACGTGTGCACATTAGTCGCTACGCAGCACGTATGCACAGTAGTTCGGTCTTATCAATATATCTTTAAGACAGGAAGGAAGAAACGATAGTTATCGGCCTGGGTGACGTTTATGAATAAGGGGTAAGCGTCCAACACTGGCGCCACCTAATTATCTATCCACCCGCTACCTCTTATACCTTAAGCTACACACTCAACACGACTATAAGCGGAAGGGTCTCATATTAAGCTCAACCTCCCCTATCACAACACCACAAGGTTCAAATTCGCTCGTCGGAATTATGCAAACGAGTATTTGATCTAAGATTATGTGTGGATTTGGTTACCCCATATACAAGATGGCGGGAATATGTTACTTTATGAAGGGAGCATTATTTCTCAATTTCATGAGACCTATTAGTTAGGATATAAGGGTATAGAGTTTGTGCGGAAAGTGTAGGCGTGCGAAAAGAAGGCACACCGATAAAAATCACATGCTTTCAGTTTCCAAACTAACTATCGGGCTGTAACCAATTTATTACAAAATCAGATAATCTACTTTTCTTACGCACTTTTTTGGAATAATTTTGCGAGGGATTAGGAAGCTAATGTAGAAGTAAATATAATAGGAAAAAAATATCTTGAGCGTATTACCAGTAAAGTACCTATCACTTTTTTCAAACACGCATTAAACAGCTCTACAGTGTGATACCAGGACCCGGGCTTTTACGAAAATGATACACATTACTAACAATCGTTTTAAGTAGATTTTAAGATTAATATTAAGATGGTTAAAAGCAAATTACCTGACGCTAAATACCGACAAAACAAAGTATATTTGCTTTAGTATCTCCAACTTCACACAACCTGTATCTGACTTGTCCCTTAAAATCCACTCTTGTCAACCTTTAATTGCTGATACTTGCACTTGTCCGACATTAGAGAAAGTTACCAGCATAAAATATCTGGGGATTCTCCTAGATCAGCATCTAAATTGGTATGCCCATATTGATGAGATTATCAGCAGGCTTAGGAAACTATCATGGATATTTAGAATACTGAGAAATATCGTACCAAATGAACCACAAAATAATCGATCAAAGTCGCGCAACCTCATAAATGAGATATACACATGTTTGGCTCAGTCAGTAATAATATATTGTATATCTGTCTGGGGAGGTGCAGTCAAAAGTCACCTTATTCACTTGGAGCGAGCTCAACGTGCATTAATAAAGGTTATGTACTTCAAAAAAAAGAGATTCCCTACCTCAGAGCTCTATAGTTTAAGTGATCTTCTATCAGTAAGGAAGTTATATATATTGTATTGCACAATAAAAACGCATAGAGTTTTACCATACAATCCCAATTATAAACGGAAAAGGCAAATTATCAACGTGACAATGGTAACTAAGAACAGGACCGCATTTGCTAGTAGGCATTTTGCCTCAAGATCAGCTCGCCTCTACAATAAAATAAATAAAGCTATAGATATTCACTCAAAAACTTATTATGAATGCAAGAGAGTGCTTATGGAATGGCTGAAAACGAAAAGTTACGAAGAGACAGAGGACTTATTGATTTAGATCAATCACTCACACACCCACACACACACACACAAACACACACACACACACACACACACACACGCGCGCGCACACACTAACGCGGTGTATATCACTGCTACCATACCTTAGCTAAGTTTATTTTTATTTTTTATGTAATATCAATGTTTTGTAATATTTTGTAAGCTTAAGATTAAATTTTGTTAATATCATAGTAACAAGTACCCATGTATAATCATGTTTTTGGAAGAGCGGTGTCTCCCAACACAGGCAGAAATGCTTACTGGGCGGCCCCATCCCTTTGAATGTATATGTACTTATAAAGAAATAAATATTTTTGTATTTTGTATTTTTTTTTGTATAAAGTAGTAGTAATAAACTTGTAAGTAGGTATTAACATTTGACAAATAATTAAGTTGGCCGTACAATTAATTTTATTTTCTCCGAACAACCAATGTAGCGCGTGTAGGTACTGCTTAGTTGTCAAACGTTGAATGGCTGCGATCTGTCATTGCCAAGTGCAAATTAACGATTAATTTTGAAGTACATTCTTGGAAAGTTAATTACTTTTAAAATTAGCATTTTGGAGCGAATAATGTTCACGGTTTGGCTAGAAATCTGCATCGCATTCCCCGGTTTCAATAAAAGCCATTTAAAAGAGATTAAATTTATTATTTGTATTATACAGCGTGACATGACACACTGTATAATACAAATAATAAACCTCGATAAATTTTACCTACTTAGAGATTTATCAACAGACATCGGTATTCTGGTAGCATTTTTGAGCTGTCATAGGGACATCTCGCTTATCGACTACAGATTATATATATATGTATATCGATAAATACAAAATACAATGAAAAATAATTATGATTACATGTAGAAGTTAACAATAGGCGGTCTTATAGCTCATGAGCGATCTCGTTTTGAGTGGCTGAAAATGTTAAATAGCAATTCTCGTAGCAATTTCTTTCGAAAAATGTTTAATAGCCCTAAGTAATCCACAAATATTAATAAGAATTAATAAAATATTATTATTTAAATTTCTGTTTATATTTTCCTAAAAGTTGGTATCGAAAAGCTATCCAAAAGAGATCGCTGATTAGCGATAAGACCGCCTGTTGTTAACTTCTATTTGTAATCATAATTGTTTTACATTGCATTCTGCATTTATCGATATTCATTATGTATAATCGGTAGTCGATAAACGAGAAGTCCCTATGACAGCTCAAAAATGCTACCCGAATTCCGATGTCTGTTTGTCAAGAACATTTCTAGAGTAAGAGTCCAATTACTATTACTTATTAACAGCCTAATGATTTCACATAAATATCAGCCTCTCTCAGTCCACTGCTAGACTATTTCGACTTTATTCCATGGTAATAAAGTCGAAAAAGTAGGCCATATTTTTGGCTGACATGTCAAACTATTTTGACTACCTGAGGAGTGCTTTCCATCGAGCGGCTGGTAGTTCAAGGCAGGGTTGAGGGCAACAGACCACGCAGTCGGTCCCCCATGAGGTGGACCGACCTGGGGTGCGATTTTTGAATTTCACTACTTATTCTCACCGAAAACAAGTGATTTCCCTTGAATTCGTATTTTTGAAATGTCATCGGTGACTAGAATTGTCATACCTATGATATCGCTTTACGAGTGCCCCCATCCACTCGATTTTAAATCACCGTGTGACTATTTTTGACAGTCGACTTAGTGACATCTGCCATCTATCAAAATTTTCGTTTTCTTTTCAAATGACGTCGTTTTACGTTCGACCGCTTTGACAGAACCTAAATGAGTTATAGGTAGTTCTTCTTCTGCGTATCACTCTTGACAGAGTGGTCGTGGTCATCATGATGTGTCCTGAGTGACACGTTTTACAATTTTTCGCCATTCCTCTCTGACGGCGGCTCTGCGAGTGCTCACATGTAATGGGCCATCTATCGCTGCCTTCACCTGGTCTGTCCATCTCATAGGGGATCTACCACGAGCACGAGTCCCTGCAACTTTGCCCTGAACTACAAGTCGCTCAATGCCTCTCCATTGAGCGACTCTCCTCGTCGAGATACATGCCCGAAAAAGGTGAGGATTCGAGCTTGGACTATTGAGGATAGGCGCTGTTTGATGCCGAGTTCTTGCAATACGGAATCGTTTGTGCGAAACTCAGTCCACGATATGCCCAGCATTCGCCTCCAGCACCACATCTCAAGAGCGTCTATCCTCTTTTTTTCGCTATCTCGTAGAGTCCACGTCTCTGCGGCGTAAAGAAATATCGGGAATACCAATGCTCTGACAAGTCTAACTTTTGTGGCTTTAGTTATGTGGCGATTCTTCCATATTCTTTTAAGTTTGTCCATAGAAGATCGGGTGATCGCCATGCGCCTCTTTATTTCCTCCACGCACCCGCCATTGTTGGAGATCAATGCACCCAGATAGATGTATGATTGTACAACATCGCAGTTCGCTATCTTTGAGACTTCAGGCGAGTTGTTGTTGACACGATCAACAATCATCATCTTTGTCTTGCTCCTATTGATCTTGAGTCCAAATTCGAGGCTAACGTCTTCCATTTTGCGCAGTAGGTCTTCCATGTGGCCAATACTAGTCGCAAACAACGTGGTATCATCCGCATACCGCAAATTCGAGATCTTCAAGCCACCGACTGCAACTCCATCCGTCCAGTCTTCAAGTACAATTCTCATTATGAGCTCTGTGTATACGTTAAACAACAGCGGGGAAACTATACAGCCCTGACGAACTCCTGCACTTGGATGGAAGTTGCTTGAGAGCACGTCGTCTGCTCTGACCGAGGCTGTTCCATCTTCATAGAGTCTCCTGAGAAGGTGTACAAGATGTTTCGGGGTACCCATTTCTAGCAACGTCTTCCAGAGTTTAGGCCATTTAACGGAGTCAAACGCCTTCGAGAAATCCACAAAGCAAATATAGGTAGGCTTGTTAAACTCCCGAGCTTTCTCAATTATCTGGCGTACTGTAAGGATCTGCTCCCGGGTACCCTTCCCCTTAACAAAGCCGGCTTGTTCAGGAGCAATTTCTTTGGACAGAAATGTCTTCAAACGCTCGTTAAGGATGTGCAGCAAGATTTTGCTGGCGTGAGATATAAGCGCAATAAGGCGGTAGTTACTGCACACCTTTGTAGAACCCTTTTTGTGAAGGGGAACAAACACTGTATGAGCCCATTGCTTGGGCCAGATACCAGTTTGCCATATCTTATTGCATAAGGTTCGGAATATGTGGACTCCATGCTCTCCTGACGCCTTAATCGTCTCAATTGGAATCGCATCCCTACCTACGGCCTTGCCGTTTTTAAGATGTTTGATGGCAGCTCTGATCTCATCGCTTAAAATATTGGGCTCCATATCCTCATCCGATGGTTCTATGTGCGGGAAGTTTTCAGATTGTGAGTCCTGAAACAACGAGTGACAGTAATCTTTCCAAGTCTCTGCTATTGCGTCTATTTCTGTCACCAATCCTCCGCAAGTGTTCTCAATGGCCCACGACTTAGAGTTGAGATTCTTGGTCAAAGTGCGGATCTTTTTGTAGAGGTCTTTGGTTTCATACTTATCAGCATGAGCTTCAACTTCTGCACAAATATTATTAAGTTGGGCCGCTTTGTCCCGCCTACATTCCTTTTGAATTCTGGCGGTCAGTTCATTCAAAATCTTCACATCCGCTCCGAGAGCTTTCATCTCCCGCCTTTGCTCAACAAGTTGAAGAGTGCTGTTGGTCATCCAGCTTTGCCGCTTGTACATGTGCATCATTGGCTCAGTATCTTTAGCAGCATTCTCCAGAAGAGCTCTCGATCGATCCCACAACTGATCAGAAGTCTCGGTGCTGGTGTCTACAGCAGTCCACTCAGTCCAGTTTTTTTTCAAGTGCAGATAGAAACCTAGAGTTGTCCTTCACTTCGAGTCTTTTTTGTTTTTCAGGTTTTCTAGCAGCTCTCAACTTCAACTGTAACTTGGCGATAAGCAGTTGGTGGTCGGATCCACAGTCAGCCCCAGGTAGTGTGTGACAGTTTTTGATAGAGGATCTCCAACATGACCTTACCATGATATAATCGATCTGGTTGCGATAGTTGCCGTCAGGAGACGTCCAGGTATAAAGTCTCCTAGGATGATTTTGGAACATGCTGTTCGATATAATAAAGTTATTGTCACATGCAAATTGTATCAGGCGTTCTCCACGCTCATTTCGCTGACCGAGTCCAAAGCTACCAACATTGGGACTGAGCTGCCCGCAATCTTTTCCTATTTTAGCATTAAAGTCGCCCAGGATCATAAGCAGTTCTCTATTGGGGATCTTTGAGATGGCAGTGTCGAGTTCTGAGTAAAAGGTTTCAAGATCCACCTCACTCGCAGTGCTAGTGGGAGCATATACTTGTATGATGTTCAAGTTCACAGGTTTAGCCTTGAGTTTAATGCTCAGCATTCTATCGCTAACCGGTTCATATCCCACCACGCAGTTCTTTTGCTGTTTCGGTATGACAAATGCCACACCATTCCTGCTGTTAGTCTCGTTTCCAGAGAAGTATATGGCATGTGTGTCGGTTAGGAAGTGACCATTGCCTTTCCAATGTGTCTCACTAAGACCGCAGATATTAATTCCGCATCTGGTTAACTCCTTCTCCAATATTTTTAGTTTTCCTGGTTGGAGGAGACCGCGTACATTCCATGTGCCTATCTTCTGAATGTGCCGCACTTTAATAGAGGATCCAGTAGCCCGGTTTCCATGGGTTGCCTGGTCATCCACATCCACATGGCCGGTAACACATTTCACACCGTCTGCCCCGGACGCAGTACGGCGCCGATTGCTAGACGGATCGCATGGCCACTTCATTGATGTTGATTGTACTTTCATGATGACTATCTTGGGAAAATAAATGCAGTGGTTTCCCCTTGCCTTCTGCATTAGACATTTTAGGGGTTATTTACTCCCCAAGGTCGCTATAGCCTCTCCCAGCCAGTTGCCCAGCATGGGGGAAAGGTTATCCCGCCATTGACTCGGTCGCCAGAGCCTCGTCCGTTGTCCAGCACGGAGCACCGCGGCACGGTATACGCCGCGCCGCCGCCATCCGGCGCGTGCAGGTGAGGTTGACTTTAGGGCCGGATAGATGTTATGCTCCGTTCTCCCCTTACTCCCATAGGTAGTATGAGAAATAAAAACCAATACTAAGGGCAACACTACTACATCTGCGCAAAAAGGAACGTAACAGGAAAATTGTCTATGACTGACATTGTGCAATTTCTGCATGTTGGTAAAGAACGTGTGAGAATTAAAAATACGGCATTTGGGAAACAGTGATATCAAATCACAGGTGATAATTTTAGTCACCAGTGATCTCAATATCATCGGTGAAATTCAAAAATCGCATTCCTGATCAAATCTGCTACAAACCAGCCCGTGCACGAAAATACTAGACGCGCAGCTGTCAGAGAAGATGGGCGCCGGGTGAAGCTCGCTACTCAAGATTCAACGGCCACGACCACTCTGCCAAGAGTGTAGCGACAAAGAAGAAGACTACAAAGTTTTTGACTATATCAGAACTCGCAAATTGACCGCAAGTCTTACACAACTGTATAATCAAGGCGTTACATGTTTAGATATTCAGCAATGAAAAGACAAATCTACTAATTAAATCAACACACTAAATCATCACATCACAAGCCTTAATTGAGCTTACCGTGGGACTAGGTCGATTTGTGTAAGATGTCCAAAGATATTTATTTATTTTTATTTTAAATAATTTATTCTGGTGACTGATCTGTCTGGGCCATTTTTTTTCTAAATGTTTTCCCACCTATTTTTTTTGTGTCCTTTTTGGGTACTTTTAATACGCTTTTCACTCACAATCGCGAGCTCTTTCGATCCTGACAGGAGAACATTTTTGTCCCAAAGTTTTTTCCATTCCGTTATCATTTTTTCATACATTTTGTATGGTGATCACTGAATGGTAAGTTCGAAAAACATATGTAAATTTTAGGACTCTTTTCTCCTATCAGGATCGAAAGAGCTCACTATTCCGAGTAGAAAACATATAAAAATACACCTATGTATGTTCCAAAAAAAGTTGAGGGGGCAACTTTGAAAAAAAAAATGGCTCACCTAACCAATTCGCGTTGGCAGGTAAAATAAATGAAAAAATATAATGATGACATGTAAAGAACTCTGCATTATACTTTATATAAAATCCAAATTGTCGATTTTTTGTTCGCGTCTCGTTAGACAGAATTAAACAAAATAAAACATCATATTATGTATAAAATATTTATTAACGATCTCTATAAAAATCTTTTTTACAACTTCATTAAACCGTGGTGCTTAAAAACTAAAAAATATCACACAAAAGAACAATACAAATAAAAGGCGTTAGATCGATACTTTTTTGATTTCCTTATTTACATCATTATTTCACTCATAAAATATTTTAATTACACTACACTACATATCTAAACAATTAAACATTGATTTCATATTGTCAATCATTAGAGATTCATAGAATAGAATACGAAAAAAAAGGTCGAAACGAGTGGCGAAAAACGACCGAAGAGTGTTTTAAGCCGAGAATTTATCTAAATTGAGATCTGGGTGCTTAGACAAGTTGCCAATCGCTAACGCTTAATCGTCAATCGTAAACGAAGGCAGGTGCCTGTCTTTGTCGCGCTAATATGAAAGAGTGACAGAGAGGGAAAACTACGATACCCTACTAAGCGTTAGCCCGACGTGTACAAAATGTTTGTATGCGTCGGGCTTTGGCCGGGGGTGCTCCGGACAAGGACCCTCTTAATGGGTCGAAACATGTCGAGCAATCATCGACTTAAATACGTGAGTAACCCGGTTCGATAATATTTTAATAAGCGTTAGCGATTGGCAACTTGGCTAAGCATCCTGAACTGCGTGATGTAATATAATATTGGTGGCGATTCGGACACGATCTATGGAAACTTCACGACGATCAAAAAGTTAAAGTTGTTTTTTTAATTACAATATATCATAGTAAAGTACGTGTAAAAACGCGACTAGGCGGATAGCAGACAAACAAAAACCTTAAATGCGTGGCTTACGGTCTAATATTCTATACCTTAAGTCAAAAAGAATAATAAAAAAACATTACTTACAGAATTCTAAATTACTAACAACACATTTAGATATTATTGACAAGCAAAGGCCCCATTTTTTTGGACGTATTATAAGACCCTTTGAGGCATCTTAAAATAGGTTTCAAATGGCTACGTGACTGAAAATTTTTCTTTCCTTCACGGTAGACCTAAACAAAACGATATTAGCCAATAATGTAGGCATGCTAGAATCAAATAGGGCTAGACTTTATAATTTTAATTGCATTGCAATATATATAAAATAGGTATTCTTATATATGAATTTCTTATTGAGTACTTTATACTAGGTATATAAAATCTCAATAAGAAATTCGTTTATCAAGTTCAAGTGCAAGTATCGAAAGAATCCGCTCATAAATATGTTACGACGTTCTTATCACACAGAATAAGAGTGCACTGGGATTATTTTTGAATATTTTTGTGTACACTTTATTTTGTCTTTGACTGTACAAAATTCACCATTTTTAACTATTTCATTATTTGACTATTCAAATAAATACATTTACATCAATGTAAGTTATATAATATATTTAAAAAAAATTAAGATAGGTACTCGATAAGAAATTATTTATGAAAATAATGATGAAATAAATATGAAATAAGAATACCTATTTTATATGAAGGGTCCACGGAAAAAAACATGTTCAGGGCTTAAAAAAATCAGGTCAAATTCACAGCTTATTCTGTTAAAAGTAAGGTGGTTTTTCCTTTTGTAATTTGAATTGACTAGACATGTTCTTTCCGTGGACCTTGCATTTGATAAAATTTTGGACCATTGTTGGGAACCTTTAGACTACAGTTAGGTGGTTTAATAGTATGTGAGCTTTTTAACTTTTAGGGACACTCAATTAGTGTGGCATTAAAAAACCTTAGTTGCAGTCAAGTTTGTAACGACAATTAATCACAAAAGTTCAGTAAAAACTCGGTTTTGGTGTTCATTTTATAAACTAGAGGCAACATTATAATATAAAAACTCCGCTCGAATTTAAATTCTTAACCCTTAAATGCATAGTGATGTATATATGCATCATCTATTTTCGACTCTATTGACAACCCGTCAGAATTCAAATTTGAATAAATCTTTGTCAAGGTAATGCATTTAAGGGATAAAGATATCGTATTTAACTGTCGTTACAAACCTGACTGTAATTAAGGTTTTTTTAAAGCCAAAAATCCCGACCGTGGTCCCGATATTGCCCATACAAAAAATACCGGAATTGCAAGCCCTACTGCCAAAAATTATAATGATAAGATTTTATTTTTCATAAGACCCACATTTTAATAGATAGCGTTGTCAGTCTTCGCCCGCCGCTTGGCCTAGACGCGCGCTTCACACGTCAACTCGATAGTGGACTTGAGCTCCAATATGAAGGGGCCCTCCTGCCCCGGATAGTAGGTAGATGGCATGATGGTGTACCGCCCCGCTGGCAGGATGGGTAGCTCTAGGACTACGAAACCGGATCTGTGGAACAATGTGTTGATAGAAACGTTCACGATTATCACTACATAGTGTAACAACTAAAAGAAGAACTAGAAGTATTAAGGATTGTAAATTAATTCAACCTAAAGTAAAAAATTATTATGGTAAAAGAACATCAAAATATTTAGTACCTAAAATTTTTAATAAAATCGATTTACTTAGACTGGACACTAAACTTAGCAATACGATATTAAAATCGAAGCTAAGGGATTTCCTTCTTACCGATACATCTAACTCTGTTTAAGTACCTACTACCTGCTACCGACTTGTAACCACATGTGTATACTAGGTATGTAATGTACGTTATAAGATAGTGATAACACTGATAAAATGTATAATTGTAGGTAATAAGTCAAATTGTGAAACCGAGCGCATGTCTCGCCATCAAACGTAACAGTTTGACGAGTGTTATATTTAATTTTATTGTTGTATTTTCCTTGTTTTACAAATAAAAAAAAAAAAGTAAAAAAACTCGCCTACCCTCCACTTACAATATGAGTATTACTTGCCGCAAGTCATTAATGAGGGTAGGCAACTGCCAGATAAAACCAATCTGGGATTGCTACTCGAGAGTATAAAAGGCGGTGACCCTGCTCGGGACGGGCACTTCGTGTCTGACTTTGATCGTGTAAACTAAAGTGTTTGTATGAGATAATAAATGTAGTGATTCTGATTGCGAACTACAGTGTTATTACCACCTCCCGGATATTCCACGGACAGGGAGAGATGGCGCTGCCGTCACGATAACATTGTGCCCGCGGATTTTAACTATTAAATATAATTTACATTACTCTAAAGTTATGAAAACTGTTAAATTCTGTGAAGTTAAGTGCTAATAACCAATGTACAAGTGTTATCTAACAAAACAGTGATTTCCGTAAGACATAATTGTGCTTTGAAAAACCTACCCGTACTTATCAATAGTTTGGCTATCTTTCATTGACATTTTCCAACGTATATTAACTAAATAACTAGTATTTCAACAAAAGTGCATTCTCACATTACTGAACAATATATATTAAGTGAATTCGACTTGTATCAGTGACATAAAACTCTTAAAATTACTTCCCTCCAAAAACTCCAAAAAGACGCTAGGCCCAAACGTCAATGACCTTTACCTATCGTTAAAATCAAAGTGAATATCATTCTAAAAACTGAATAAGAACATTTTGAGTGTTAATGAAAGTATATATACAGTGCGAGTGAGACTTTAAACACAGTTAAAAACATCCAAAAACATTGAAATTCACAACTGATTCCAAGAATTATCCGAGTGTCATTGAACCCTAACTCTAACAGGACGATAGTAATGAACAAAGGACATAGATAGTATTTGCAACTAGAAGAGTGTTCTTATTATATGAATAAATACGAAAATATACTAGACTAATTATTCTAAAGAGAAAATTGCTAAACTCTCAAGCCTTATTTATTATTTTCTTAACAGACAAGTCGGACAACGCCATCTGTAACTCAATGATTGAACCAGTCGATTTTCCGATACAGGTCTAAATGACGCCATCTGTTAGTACATTGATAAACTACGACAACATCTCCCAAAGAATATACGTAGCTACCGTTTCGTCTGTTTTTTATTAAACTACTACGAGGGTGAAAAATAGAGGGCGCTGTGAGTAATTGTCAGCACAAAATGACACGACTTTGTGAAGGATGCTTTCAACCCGTACCGGGTAGGCGCTATCTTATATGCTCTAAGTGCACCAAGACATATGATCTAGATTGTGCCAATGTAAGTGATCGTCGATTTGACTACATAATGACCCCCGAACATAGAGCAAGCTGGGTTTGTCCTGAATGTAAAGCTAAAATGCCTAAGAATTTCACTAATGATACCCCTGCTAGCCCAGTATCGCATTGGCATCCCAATCCCATCAGCAGAGATACAGACATATTACCTAATCCCATTAGCAGAGATACAGACATATTACCAGATGATACTCTCATTGAACTACAATCCGAGGATGAAGGAAATATTACAATACAAAATAGAAACCTGTCAACGCTCTCATCGAATGACAGTCTGATACCATCCCCGGCTCATGTGGACGATATTAGCATCCCTGAGCAGTTACTGGCAGAGTTTCTGGCATTCAAGGATGAAACTAAGACTAGACTATTGGCCCAAGAATTGAATATACAAGAAATAAGTAAGAACTTCCAACTTTTAACAACTTCCTTTGATGACCTAAATTCTAAATATGAACACCTGAAAATGGACTTAGATAAACTACTTACATCAGTCGGAAACACGTCGCAGGTACAGAACATAACCCAACGCATAGAATCCCTAGAAGCCAATAAAAGCGAAATTAATTCAGAGATCCAGTTCATAAAACAAAAACTAAATGCCAAGGAAAATAGCTTGCTATCTTCTAATGTCCCACAGTGTACCTATTTTAGTGGCATATCGCAACAAATGCGTGAATCTGGTAACGAAAATAGAGAAGAAACTTTAACACAATCGGAAGAGAGTATTTCAAAGAAACAAGATTCAAATAAACGCAAAAGGACAAAACGCCCTAAAAGCTCACCGAAAAATGTAACGACTGACCCATCAATGTCGAATTCGGAAAACGGCATAGAGCTAACTCGAACCAATGAAACCTGCAAAGCAGTAATATCCAACAAAGACATGATCAAATTGTGTGTTTTGAGTAACCATAAGAATATGGGGACGTTACAGGCCATTGAAGACGCATTCGAGCAAAACGTTGAATATTGTCACTATTCCGTGCCCAATGGAGGAATATACGAATTACTTGATACTTTAGATCGCAAACTCGAAAACTTTACTAATAACGATTACTGTGTCATATTTATAAGTGAAAATGACCTCAAAAAATGGGAAAACAGCATCGACTTGGTAAATTGTATAAGGGAAAAGCTCCAAAATATAACTCATACTAATAAAATTGTTTGCGTACCTACTTACGTATGTGGAGCTCCCATATATAACTACAAAGTCGAAATGTTTAACAACCTACTAACTATGGATATGCAAACTAATAACTATGCATATATATTCGACACAAACCGGGATTTAACCTATGCAATGTTCTCTAATCATTCTGGTAAAATTACAAAATATGGCATTAAACATGTATTTATATGCCTCAAATAATATATATGTAATGTACATGACCACCAATCAGTAGCTTGTGTGAACAACACTGACACTCACCCCCCACCAGACTGTAATACTAATAGCACGTTTTTTCGATTGTAATGTAGCAAATAAGGGTCCATCCAATAAATGTAAGAGTCCTAAAAAAATACTTTTCGGAAGTAAAACAAAATCACTTGGTCAGATATTATATCAAAATGTAAGGGGACTTAAATCTAGGCGAACTGAAATAAAAAATGTACTACAAACAAATATTACTAGTGACATAATAGCTCTTACCGAGACCAGACTTGACGACAGCGTGTTCGACTCAGAGGTGTTCCCATCAGAATATAGCGTCCTGCGCTGTGACCGAGTCGGGGGCCGGGGCGGCGGCGTACTGCTGGCCGCGCGCGCTCCGTATTCTATCTCACGACTTGATTGTACACCGAACGTTGACGACGAAATAGTTTGCGCAATGGTCACCAAGGGTCGTATACGATTTATTAGCTGTGTTATATACTTAGCGCCTAAAGTTACTGATAATAGATATTACTCTATCTTTGGTTGTATAAGAAGGCTAATCACTAATACCAAATTGCCAGTAGTTATACTAGGAGATTTTAATTTGCACTCTGCGAGTCCTGCTATTAATAATGAATTTGACATGTTCTTGGCTGAATGTAATTTACTACAAAAAAACACAGTGCTAAATGATCTCGGAAGAATGCTAGATTTAATATTGTGTAATGAGCCTGTAGTCGGAGTATCGGTATCTGAATGTGAGGGACTTGTTTCTAAAGAGGTACATCATATCCCATTAGACATTGCTATTCAACTCAATAACAAACATACATCCCATGCTACGAAACTTCAACGGCCCCAGGTTACGAATAAAACATTTTCACTGCCTCAAAGAAATTATCGCAAAGCAAACTTCCCTATGTTGTACTCTGAAATAGCTATAAATAGATGGAGTGATACGTATATATATAATAATGTCAATGATGCTGTGTCTGCTTTCTATAGTGCACTTGAAAAAAATATTGAATATGCAGTGCCCTTTAAAGTCTTTAAAGCTCCTAAAAAACAATACCCAGTATGGTACTCACCAGAAACAATTGAAATGAATAACCTTAAAAATAAATTTCACAAATTGTATAAACAAAACTATAACCAACTAAACTACGGCTTATTTAAGTACTATAGAAGACAGACAAAAATACTTTCAGAACAGGATTTCGAATTATATAATAAACGTATACAATTAAACATTAAGCATAACGTTACCTCATTTTGGTCTTACGTCAAAAGTAACCGAGTAAATAATGAACCTGCCATGTTTGGAAATCTATCTACAGCCCAAATAGCTGAACAATTTTCAAAGTATTTTAGTAGCGTATTCTTGCCTAATTCACCTAAGTTAGATGCTCATACTGCAAGTCAACACTGGGACGCCTCGCACCACCATGTGACAATCGACCACATCGATGAACATGATATACGCACAGCGATAAAACGCCTAGCTCCCAAGACCACACAAGGCCCAGACTCCATTCCACAGTATATAGTTCGTGATTGCTGCGAGGCTTTTGTAAAACCATTAGCATTTATTTTTAATCTATCTATCAAAACACACACTTACCCATCAATCTGGAAAATCTCAAAAGTTCACCCAATACATAAAACTGGCTCTAAGTCAGATATAAAAAACTGTCGTCACTGGAATTCGCTTCCTCTTCATATAAGACAAGCTCCAAGCGAATTTGCGTTTAAGCGGATGTTGCGTACGCACCTGCTGAGTGAAGAGTGTAAATAGTGTCCATCATTATCATTATGTATGTATGTATGTAGGAAATATGTAGTAGTATATTATACTATTGTATTTATGTATTCGTATTGTATAATTATATATATGGATATAATTAGTTTGCTTTAGATTTCAATAACATTGCTTTTGTCTCTTTTTGCACCTTTTTATTCGTTTTCTGTTTGGCCTTATGGTTGACTGGTAGAGAATGCCATTAGGCATTAAGTCCGCCATTTGTACATTTTTTTTGTATTTTGTGCAATAAAGCTTAAATAAATAAATAAATAAAAAACTATAGGCCAATAGCTGTTCTTTCGGTGTTTGGTAAAGTATTTGAGTCTGTTATATATAAAAAAATATCTGAGCAGTTAAGGGGATGGTTTACAGATTCCCAACACGGTTTTATACATAATAGATCAACTACATCTAATCTCCTCAATATTGTAACCTACATAGCTCACCACTTAGATGATAAAAAACAAGTAGATGTAGTATACCTAGACTTCCGAAAGGCATTTGACAGAATAGATTGCGATGTTTTGCTACACAAAATGGCTAAAGCAGGTTTTTCCAAAATATTATTAATGTTCTTTGCCGATTATCTCTCTGGACGCAAGCAATATGTCACATATAATGCAGCCAAATCTGAAACATACTCCGTCTCTTCAGGTATTGGTCAAGGAAGCAGTCTTGGACCATTGCTATTTTTAATAACAATAAATGACCTACCAGATTACGTTGAAAATTCATTAATATTGTTGTTTGCAGATGATGTTAAGCTAGCTATGCCTATTCAAGATCAGTCGGACGCAATTAAGCTACAAAAAGATATAGATAATGTATACCGATGGGGAGTTCTTAACAGTTTACATTTAAATACAAACAAATGCGCAGCCATGACATATTCAATGACGTCACTCAATAGTAATCGTTCCTACACATTAAGCGGTGAGACTCTACAAAGTGTAAAATCTATTCGTGATCTTGGAACGTCTTTTGACACTCAAATAACATTTTCCCAACATATAGTGCAAATTTGCAATAGATCTAGAAAATCCCTTGGCTTTGTTGTTCGACAGTCAAAATTCTTCAATATTTACAGCGTTATTACATTACTATATAATGCATTTATACGTAGTCTCCTAGAAAGTAACTGCATTGTCTGGAGCCCACATGAAAAAAAATACATTCTTCTTCTTGAAAAAATTCAAAAGTCGTTTATAAGATATCTTTACTGGAAAATATATGGGTACTATCCCTACATGTATCCCACACCGTTTCTACTGGGGATGGTCACGTATCAAAGCCTAGAAGTACGAAGACAACTTGCTGCAGTAAAATACTTTTTCAGATTAATACGAGGCTCAATAATAAATCCATTATTACTACAATATGTTCATTTTAAGGTACCTTCACAGTTTGTCAGAACTACCCTTCGACCTCGCCAGATACCCCTTTTTTCAATCCCAAACTTCAGTACAATGACGCTAGTTACCAGTCCTCTGTATGTAGCTCTTAACCTTATCAATAAAATTATTATATTTGATCCCTCGTTGGACATTTTTACACATGCAGAACCGAAATTCCTGGCCACAGCTGCTCGGTATCTCGAATTAAATTCTACACCTACCACAATAGAGTAAGATACTAGTGACATAAGACATACTACATAATACACTGTTAAATAAATGTAAATAGTTTTAAGTATATTTTTAAGTAACCTATAACTTGTATGTTTGGTTAAACTGTAAATACAAGTTGGTTGAAATAAATAAAATAAAATAAAATAAATTCCCCACACCCAAGTGAAGGTTTCAATAGTATAAAATAAAGTCACTTTTTCTGTCCCTATGTCCCTTTGTACGCTTAAATCTTTAAAACTACGCAACGGATTTTGATGAGATTTTTTTAAAATAGGTAGTAGTAATTCAAGAGGAAGGTTTTTATTTATTTATTTTATGGAGTACCAACAGCTATTAATAACATAAATAACATATACCATGTGGTTACAAACTATTAAAATATACACAAAAAGAAATAGCAAACTAGGGCACACTCACTTAAAAAATTGATTTGTTAAGTCACGCATTTGAGTAGAGATTAAATTTTATGTAGGTATAGTACCCGTGCGAAGCCAGGGCGGGTCGCTAGTCACTTATAAAAAAACACCGGCCAAGTGCGAGTTGGACTCGCGACGAAGGGTTCCGTAGCAACAAATATAAACCTACTAGCGGGTGTGCGTGCTGATAATGATAAAACCTATCCTGTCTTGTTCCGGATGTCATTATTTTAAAAATACGCTCTAAAGCCAAAAATGGATAGCCATTTGGGCTTTGTTCAGATTTTTGTGAGCACCTTGAGGGCATTGTAATACTTAATGGCGACTATAGTAGAGTTCAGCCAGCGTCTCTAATGTAAGCACATAATAACCAGATAATGCAATCAAACCAAAAATCGTTGAAATAGTTTATTTTATTAATATGCATAAAAAAAATTGGGGGGGGACATATTTTTTAAGACTTTGAGAGCTAATATCTCTAAAACGGTTCGCTCTAATAAAAATGTGTTTTAGAAACCTGTATATAATTTTCAAAGATGATTGATATGCTTTTGTAAATCGAAAAAAAAATCTAATTCTCAGTTACACTATGTAACCGCTACATAATTATGATACTATATTGTAAAACTCATTTTTTTACAACGGACTGACAGACGGAATGACGAATCTATAAGGATTTCGTTTTAGCCATTCTGGCTTCGGAACCCTAAAAACTGATATTTCATAATCTATATTATCAACCATGGTATAACAAGATGATAACATATCATATATGTATATTTATGGCATAAAAAATAAAGGACTGTATCCTATAACTCTTTAACGGGCAAGACTCAAAAAAATCGTGGGTTCAAGCCTCAACGCCATTATATAGTACAAAAAATTCTGTACCAGAAAAAAATACAAAAATATAGTGCTATAGGGTGGTCGTTTCAGAGACCGGTGCCTTATAAAGGGATAAACAGAATGAGCCAACTTTAGGATTTAAGGTAGTTTCCCTCTAAGGTCCGACTTATCTTTCCACCCTGTGTATGTAGGTAATATTATATTGGTCAATACCTAACAATCTATCAGAAGGATATGAGAAAACAAAGTCACCGAAGAAGAATAAGAATAAGAATATTTATTTGCTTTAAACATTACCAGGTACAGGTGTTCATACAAAGAGTGGTAGGTTTCTATGTTTAACCATAGCAGGTATGCAAATGTATACATGAACTTATGATTAGGTACACTAACGAATGGTAAACTAATTAATTAAAGTTTATTTAAACTGCACATAAAATGTCACAAGGTTATCTGAAATTCACTTAATGTATTAGGAAAATGGTCCTAATGGCTAAGCAACCGGGCAATGCGAAAGGCGGGAAACAACTAGCAAGGCCTGCACCTCGCGGCTTGCACTGCGAATTACCGGAATGCATAGTCAGCTAAACATGTACACAGTGTGTCCTACATATACATTACCTGTAAGCGCCGGAAGACTCCTTCACGAAGGGGGCGGTGACCGTAGGGTCACTCAACGACTCGACTCTCGCGTCCATTCCCATTTGGTACTGCTTGGGACCCTTCAGCTGCGCCACCACGCGGCAGGGTACCCGGCTCTCTGGGACCGTTATGTAGACCCTGTGGGAGTGGGAAGGTATACTGTATCATCATACATACATCGTCAGCCTATGATAGTCCACTGCTGGACGTAGGCCTCTCCTATTAACTATGCGTATAGACGCATTAGGAGGTAAATGCCCAGGTATACTGTATGTCAGTAGGAAATAAACATGTAAAGAAATATGGCTGATTTTGAATTATTAAATCCATTTCTTAGGAACCATGCCATTATTATTAAATCTAAAAGCTAAAGTCATAGTTCCTAAGAATAGATTTCGATATTTCAATATTTGTGTATTTATTTATCACAAATATTTGTTCCTTGGTCATGGCTGTCTATGTATTTAAGTATCTATGTTATAATATGTGTCTAATGTCAGCCTCCGTAGCCTAGTCGGTAGTGACCCTGCCTACGAAGCTGGAGGTTCCGGATTCGAATCCCGGTGACGGCATTATTTGTGTATTTATTTATGACAAATATTTGTTCATTGGTCATGGCTGTATGTATTTAAGTATCTATATGTATGTATCTGTTATACAGGGTGTAAGTCTAATACGGGCGAATCTCTTAACGGGTGTTAGTTTACGACATAATAAGTACATTCAAATAACTTTTACTTAAAATTAGAGCAACAAAATTATCCATACAAAATAATTCGGCGCGCAATGTAGAGCAACATACGCGAGTTAAACACTCGTTGACAGCTAATTTCAAAAGCAGATGACATAACTGCCATATCAACAATAACAAATGTTCGTACCTACATTGCTGCTCCGATAGTCTTAAAAATATTCTGTAGGGTCATAATTAAGAATAACATTAAAAAAACCTTGTAATCCATGATGACACTAATGAGTCCCATGCCTGGTTTAATTGATCGCCTTTATAAGATTTACACACTGTATATATCGTCACATGGTACCCACAACACTTGAGCTTACCGTGGGACTAGGTCGATTTGTGTAAGATGTCCCAAGATATTTATTTGTTTATTTATATATCATTATTTTTATAATATATAATTTAATCATCCCCATTTGGTATTGCTTGGGACCCTTCAGCTGTACCACCACGCGGCAGGGTACCCGGCTCTCTGGGACCGTTATGTAGACCCTGGGGGAGTGGGAATAATAATATAATATCTTGGGACATCTCACACAAATCGACCTAGTCCCACGGTAAGCTCAATTAAGGCTTGTGATGTGGGTACCAGGCGACGATATTTATAATAGATAGATACATATAGATACTTAAATACATTGACAGCCATGACCAAGGAACATATATTTGTGATAAATAAATACACAAATAATGCCCTCGCCGGGATTCGAACCCGGAACCTCCAGCTTCGTAGGCAGGGTCACTACCAACTAGGCTATGAAGGCTAGTCAATGGAATGGGAATGTTTGTATACTGTATGTCAGTAGGAAATAAACATGTAAAGAAATATGGCTGATTTTGAATTATTAAATCCATTTCTTAAGAACCATGCCATTATTATTAAATCTAAAAGCTAAAGCCATAGTACCTAAGAATAGATTTCGATATTTCAATATTTGTGTATTTATTAATCACAAATATTTGTTCCTTGGTCATGGCTGTCTATGTATTTAAGTATCTATGTTATAAGTTATAATATGTGTCTAATGTCAGCCTCCGTAGCCTAGTCGGTAGTGACCCTGCCTACGAAGCTGGAGGTTCCGGGTTCGAATCCCGGTGACGGCATTATTTGTGTATTTATTTATGACATATATTTGTTCCTTGGTCATGGCTGTATGTATTTAAGTATCTATATGTATGTATCTATTATATATATCGTCACATGGTACCCACAACACTTGAGCTTACCGTGGGACTAGGTCGATTTCGGTTTAAAGAAACTTTATTGTCTAAGAAATTACAGAAATTTCACTTACAAGACAATTTATAAAATGATATCTTAAAAATAATTACAAGTTAGGTACGCAATAAACAAGCACGTGTGATTATGTTTAACAATAAACAGTTGCATTATTATAACTAATGATATAATGATACAATAATATTAAATAGAAAAATCGACCCTATGCCGTTATCAAAAGGTTTATTTATCATTGGCCACTAATAGGAACTTACGACGAAGTTATGAATTTGTGTAACTTGTTTACTCTGTTTGCAGGGCCAGTTAAACGAGATTTTTAAGCAATAGTTAATTAACGGTTACTGATATATCCTTTTTGGAGTATTAGTTAAGTGTTAGTTAAGGAACTAGTTACAATCTGAGTTATTAGGTATGATATTATAGTATATTTTTTATTGTATTTTATGTGAATTCGTTTATTAATGTTTTTTTTATTTATTTACCAAGAATATTTAGATAGTAGGTAAGTAGTTTTTGTTTTATTTATTTTTTTACATTACAGGCTAATTAGTATTATTAAGTATATATGTATATATTTACGATTTTAGTTTTTTATGTGATATTATTTATGACATGTGATTTTAATTTGTTTTTGAATTTGTTAAACGGTTTGATATCTTTCAGAGTTTTAGGTAAGTTGTTATATAATTTAGCGCCATCATACATCAAATTTCGGTTTCCGTATCTGGTTCTAGGGAATCGTAACGCTAAGTGATCCGCGTTTCTAAGTTTCATTCTTTGATGTTTACTTTTAGTGTTAAGGTGGATTCGACCCTATCCCTGCCGCTTATCTGCTAAAAGATGGCGCTACAATTGCACAAACACCATATTTTCGTCATTTTCTGCTAAACCGAAGATCAGAGTTAACATGTTTTGAGATACGCGCAAGGAGCAAAAAATCTAATGTACAAATTGATAGCAACCTGCACAAAATACTGTTCTTCTAAATCGCAATAATGCAAAAACTAGAAAATTATGTAATTTTACCCCGTAACGCACACTACTACACCTCCCGTCAGTACCCAATGTCAGTTGTACAATCATTACTCATCAATAAACTAGATGGCGCCAGTTAAAAGAACAGCTTTTCTAAATGGTCTAAGTTCTAACTAGAGGGCGCCAATTAGGAAATGACTTTATATTGTATTGTATATTTGTGAAGCAAAACCAACTGTTGGTTTGGTATTAAAATCCCTACTTTTAACTGTACAGATATAACAACAGCTGTAGTAAAGAAGTTATTCCCGTACTCTTCGGGTAATACCTATCCGTCGCCGTTATGTACAACTCTTTAGAGTATTATATTTTTTGGTACAGCTACTTACTGGTAAATAAAATAGTTATCAAGAAAGTTACTTATGTCCCAAAACACTAGTATTTACCGCAGCGGGTCTCTATTCGCTAGGCACAATGTGGCAATATAATTACGAGTATAGATTGACCTAAGAAATTCATAGTATTATACTTGATCAACGGCACTAGCACATATCGTGCATGACAGGAACCTTGTCGCGGCTACCCGTCCCTTTTTGATTACATTGATTCAAAAGAGATGAGAAGTTGCGAGCAGGTCACAAATTGCTGCCAATATTGTTGTACAAGATGTGTTAGGGCCTCAAGTATAATAAGTAATAAAATGTGTAGGTATTTTGGGTAGTTCTATGGAGTTAGAAGATTGAAGAAATATATTCATTAGACACGTAGTAGTAGACCAAATTGAATGATCTGATGGACATTTGCCGACTTGCTTTATTACCAACTACGATACTGATGATGTACTAGTGGTTTATCGGACATTTAGATTTTAGACCTTGTTGGAGTAACATTTATATTACTAAATGTTAGCCTACATACCTACTATGTTAGTCTCCAACTAACATTTTACATTACATAATATGTAAGGATAGTGTTATCCTGTCTAAGTTTACCTACATTTTCGCCTACCATCCCATAAGATGCTAATTAGATTGTCCGATATCAATTAAAAGTAGGTTAAGGTACGAGTACTTACTTAAATACAAACGCAACGAAGATTTTCCAGACACAGGCGAACAGCTGGACGCTCAATTTTCGGATGCTTTATACCATATAAACAAGGTGCTGTATTTCCGTTGTCAGAGAGGTTTCAGGAGTATTAGGATGCAGTGTAGTTAGACCCCCTAGAGTTTAGTTCATGTTTCAGAAGTACCTAACTACCTAGGCATGTTACAGTAGCTAATACCTACTATTTTACGCGTTTTCAACATTTTTCATCACATTTGCTTTCTAAACGCGCCATTGCTTGTGCATATTGCAGTGGGAGTAATAGAAAAGTGAAATTCCTTAAGGAATACCAATATTTCGTCTCATAACATATTCTTTGTCTGCAAGTGTTATAAAAAACATTGTATGCATCACAATCGGTAAGAGGCATACCTACTAAC